>PVKS010015311.1:0-18849 GCA_004027875.1 Aplodontia rufa | reverse complement strand
TTTTTGTCTCTTCCCAGGCAAGTGATCATGATATATAGTCCAATACTCTCTTGAGATGCTGGGCAGTGTGGCAGCAAGCCCTAGCTCCCAGCCCTGCCTGGTGACCATCAGGGTAGACAGCCAATACTCCGCAGAGTACTGTGTTGCTACGCTATCATGTTCAGTAGAATAGTTGTATCAAATGCATTTTCAATTTATGATGGGGTTGTTGACACGGAACCCTGGTGAAAGTCCAGGAAACCTGTATTCTCAGCGATTTTCAAGAACCAGGAACTGGAAGACGTGCTCAGTGCAGTACTTTTGCTGGCAGCTTGCAGATTCAGGGAAAGAGAGCAGCGTGGCTTTTTTTTTTCTTTTTCTTTTTGCAGAAGGCCCCTCCCCACATCAAATTCTCCACTTCCTGGCCGCTCACTCGTCAGAGGGTCCGTCTTTAACGTGCCACACTGACAAGGCATTTCAGTCATGCAGCTAATTAAAATCATTCTGGGGCTCAGTGTGACAGGTCTATCAGACTCATAAATCAGAAACCGCTAACAACGCGCCTTTCCTGTTCTCCCTCTCTTTTCTTTTCTTTTTTTTTTTTTTAAACATGTTGATTTGCTTTCAATGTGCACAACCCAAAAAACAAGCCAATAAAAATACTGATGAACAGGCTGGTGCCATGGGTTGAATGCACTGTAGACAACCAGACAACAGCCAGAAAAACAAAGCAGAGAAAACTCACCCTTGTCTTTCAGGGCATGAACACGTGGGGCAAAGTTGGATTGCTAAAAATCAGACAGTGGTCTATCAGTTACAGACAGATGATTCACTCCAGGGCTGTATTGAGACAGACCCAGTGTCACCTGCAGCATGCACAAAACGGCCTGGCCCAAGTCCAACCCTCAGCATGAGTGAACAAACAAAAGGATTCCCAGGAAAGAGGAGGCAGTAATCAAAGCTGGACAGCACCCAGCTCCAGTAAAAAAAATGATGGTGGAGATTTCCCATTAAGGATATTTGAAACCACAGTTCTTATCTCCCCCTCCTTCTCAGCGGGGGGCATGCAGACCATCTCTCTGCTCCAATTTTGTCCATGTGCTAGAGGCAAGCTGTGTTCACTTAGGTCAGATCTGGTCAGGGTGCAGGAATTAGATTACTGCTTGCAGTTGATGAAAAACAGCAGCTTCAAAGCCTCCTGGTTTGCCAGTTCCTCTAAAAGATCCACACCCAGTAAAAAAATAATTATTAGATTCACCCTAATGATGGGGGCTTCTGGAACAATGAAATGATCACACACACACACACACACACACACACACACACACACAAAGTTTGAATAAAGCTGATCATTAGCAGCCTGAAAGAATGTATTATAAGATTTTGAGGAAAGACTGACTTGAAGCAAACAGAGGAATATTTTTTAATTAATTCAGGGACACAGTATCCTTAGACAGCTTTCTTTTCACAACTACGCAAGGGCAGATTTTTTAAAACAATTTCCTGTTTCTAGTTCTGTGGGATCTATTAAAGGGAAAAGGTGTATAATCTTCTATTTATTGCATGGTTGCCAGATAAAGGTTCTAAACACCAGAATGAAAAATTTGCTTAGACTTGTTATATAGACACAGATACCTAAATTTTAAAATATAGTGGCTGAAAAAGAGAAATTTATCAGTCATAATCATGGAATGTGCATTAAATTTTCATCAAAAAGATCTTAAGAAATAACTATGAAGCCAGATCTAAGAAATATCTGTTACAGGTGGTACACACCTGTAATCCCAGTTACTCTGGAGTCTGAGACAGGAGGATCGCAATTTCAAGGCCAGCCTGGACAGCTAAGTGAGTCCCTGTATCAAAATGAAAAATAAAAAGGTCTGAGAATGTAGCTTAGTGGTATAGTGCCCCTGAGTTCAATCCCCATTACCAGAAAAAAAAAAAAAAAAGACAGAGAACGAAGAAGAGGAAGAAGAAATAACTATGGGAGTAAAAGAAAATATTAAAAAAACAAAAATTTAAAAATAGTTTTAAAAACGCATAGCACAATTTAAATGACTCTATTGAAAGGCAGCATAATGTGGTATTAAGCATTTTAAATGGGAAAATCATCAAAATATCTAAATCCCTGACCCATATTACTTAAATAATAATGTGCATTAACTCTTTCTGTGAAGAACAGTTAAACATGGGTTCTTTCCAATGATTTGGCAAGGATGGGTGCTGTAACAGTCAGGTGGACTAGGCTATACTACAGTGACAAGCAATCCTCAAACCTTGTGACTTAAAACCCAAAGATTAATTTTTTTTTTTTTTTTTTTTGTCTAACTGCACATTTGTATTTTGAGTTCTTGTTATCCACCGGCAAACTGGGCTAGATCCCAAATTGTTCTAGTTTCCTCTGATACCTGACTACAATTCTTATCTGGCTCATTATGGTTTTTCAGTTGCTACCTTGGTCCCTTCAGATTTCATGGTTTAGAATTGTTTTGCAAAACAGGTTCATCACATCACTACTAGTTTGCTGTGTATTATCCTTTTAAGACTTTGCACCTATTGCCTCTCAAACTTCCTCAGCCCAGAGCTTTGAGATGGTATCTAGTGCCTACAGAACAGACAAAACTGAACTTACTGAACTTCGGGCTTAGTTTGAGCGCCACCTCTTCTAAATTTCCTTCTTGTTCTGTGTCCCCAAAGAGTGTTGACATCAACTCATAGTTATTGCCTCTCTTCCCAACGAGGGATCAAACCAACTGACTCTAAAGACAATCAAAAACTAGCAATAGGTTGGTCAATGATGCTTTCAGAGGAACATCTTGCTCAAAAGGGGAAACCATTGATGCCAAGAGTCAAGCCAAACGCAGAACCAGGAGATCACAGGAGAGGCGCTCTCATGCTTACATGTCTGACTTAGGAACTGTTAATAACCCTCTGAAGGGCCTTATGCATATATGCCCATGGTAAGAGCTCTTATATGAACCCTCCAACAGGGGAGTGGTGGCTCAGTGGTTTGAGTGCTTGCCTGGCGTTTCCAAGGACCTAGGTTCAAACCCCAGCACTACATACACAACTAAATGTTGGAGGAACAAAGGCCTGAAGAAAGAATAAATTAAATAAATAAAATTGATTCTCTCTTTCTCTCTCTCTCTTAAAAAAAAAGAAAGAAAGAAAGAAGAAAACTCTCTAACAGCATAAAATATTCCAGAAAAAATTGCTTTTGTGAAGGCCTTACCCCAGCAACAATTAGTGTTGCCAAAGAATGATCTCCAGCTCTTGCAACGAGCCTCCATGACCAATGAACTTGGCTGCAAAGCAGCTCATACGAATGTCTTCTTTTTCCCTTTGAAAGTTTGCCTTTGCCTCAACTTTCCCAGATATTTCTGGTCTATGATTCTGTACATATCCCAGGTTATAATTTCCTGTTCATCCCCATGTCTGTGTTTTACTGACAAAATAGAACTCTGTTCAACTTTCCCAGGCTTTTGGCATATCATTTCTGCTGTATTTTCAAGAACAATCACATGCTACCATATAGACCTGGACTCTGGTGTCCCTGGGAAAAGAAAGAGTTTATGAAAATTTCAAACTAGAAAATGATTGGAATCAATATTTTTTTTTGTCAAAATGAGATAAAAGTGGAGACTACATTCCTCTTTTTATTCAGAAGGTGTTAAGGCTTGGATATGAGGTGTCTCCTGAAAACTTATGTGTGAGACAATGCAGGAATGGTCGAAGGTGAAATGATTTGATTATAAGAACATTAACCTGGTAGGTATATTAGCTCATGTAATATATTAATAGTTTGGATGGATTAATGGGTTATAACTTTAGGTAGGTAGGTCACTGGGGCCATGCCCTGGGGGATTGTATTATTCCTGGCTCCTTACACACAGCTCTCTCAGCTTCTTGGCCGCCAGATCCTGAGCTGGTTTCCTCTGCCACACCTTTCCGCCATGATGTTCTGCCTCACTTGGACCCAGAGCTATGGAGTTGGCCAACCATGGACCAAGCTCCTGAAACCATGAGCCAAAATAAACTTTTCCTCTTCTAAGTTGTTCTTGTTGGCTACATTGGTAACCAGAATGCTAAGCTGATGAATAGAAGATGTGTGAAGATTAGGAGAAAACACTGAAGAAGGGGATTCACAGAACATGCTAGTTTCTGATCATCCTTAACAGACATGAGAATGAAAAGGGAAATTTAGGCTTTTTAACGGGGAAATTCAGATATGTATTTGAGGCATGGTGTACAATTAAATCATAATATAATATTTACATAAATAAGTTTTTTTAAAAAATAATTTTGTTGTAAAAGTGATGCATGTTTATTGTAGATAATTTGAAAAATGAAACATACAAAGAAGAAAAAAGAATCAGTCATAATCCTAGCCCTTAGAAATAATAATTAAAAACATTAGCTCCATTACTTCTGATCTGGTTGGGTTGGTCTGCAGTTTTTATACAATTGAAAATATATTGTAGAGGGCATAACTATCAGTACATAGCTTGAAATAACTTTATTCATTTTTCCAAGGCTTAAATTCATTTTATGTCAATCTTAGCCCTGACTGGGAACCAAAAAGTTAACCTTGGTCAATCTGAGACAGCCTTCTTCTTCCCTGGGATTGCTTTCCTCAGGTACAGGGGCATGCTGATTATCTCCCTACTGCTTCTCCGCTCCAAGTCCACCCTTTCTGCACCCTGATCTGTGATGCTGGGACTGAGACTCCTCAAACTGTATTCCCAAGTCTCCTGTGCCAGTGGCTCTCAGATAGACCTTCCAACCAGAAACAGCAAAGAAGAGAAGGAAGCACGAAGGGAGAATTGGCTTCTTTTTTGTTTATTGCTGGTGCTCTCAGTGTTGCCCAGGACTGGCTTTTTGCTCCACCAGGGACGGTTGGGTTTAAATCTTTGTCCCAGCATTTTTCAGCAGTTCTAAAATCCACCGCGAGTCCTTTTAAAAGAACAAGCAATCTCTGGGCCTGAGCACTATCT
Source organism: Aplodontia rufa (assembly GCA_004027875.1). Classification (NCBI taxonomy): domain Eukaryota; kingdom Metazoa; phylum Chordata; class Mammalia; order Rodentia; family Aplodontiidae; genus Aplodontia; species Aplodontia rufa. Next base: position 13,876 of record PVKS010015311.1, on the reverse strand, counting down.
CCACGAGGACCTCCCTGGAGCTTAGAGGTTCTGATAACCCTGACTTCCTCCCTTTCTTACCTGCTCCCATGAGCAGTTCAGTTGATAGCTCCCTGTTTTTATGTTGCTACCAGATTATTTCCGTAGAGGTTCTTTTTGCTTCTTGAACTGTTTTGGAAAGCTAATTTCCAAAATTAAATGCACTACTTTTGAAATATCTAATGAAATAAAGTTCCCAGGGAGCTTTAATCGTGATCTTCTTCCTCAGAAGGAACCCCTCTATTGTCATGTTTGCATCCCAGGAGCTCCTTCAAAGGTGTAAGCAATTAGAAGCACAAAAGCCAGAGGCTTCCTGGCTGTCCCTGTTTCCTACCTGCCATACTCTCCACCTAGCATTAGAAACACAGAACTGGGCCAGGTGCTTGAGTGTGGCTCGGCAAATAAAGAGGAAAGGATTACTCCTGTGAAATGATGTGTCACCATAGACTTTATACAAATATTGCATTTTCTATGCTGAGCCCTGCCCAAATTTCCGACGTATGAACACCAAAAAGATTTCTATGGTTTTAAGACATTAAAATTTGGAGTAACTTATTATACACCTACATTGTCTGGTATTATCTCTGTATTTTGTGCATGTGTTTATGAAAAATAGATACCTTTCAATATTCTGTTATGTAATGGCTTTCAAAGGTTAGAAGTAAGAGTCTTCGTTATCATGGCTTAAAATTAAACTTGAGAAACTTCTGAAAGAACATTTAATGCAGAGCTGAACAATTTGCAATTCATTTTTCTAAGGGTGCCTACCTTTGCAGAATATACTGCTAAGTTCAATTTACAATTTTCTCCTGTTCTGAATTATCAAGGACTCAAACTTTTTCTCCCCCATTAAAGTTGATTTAAACATACAGACTTATACAGGTTACATGAGATTTGGTTCCATGGTTGCTTGAACCAAAAGAAGCTCAGGATGGATGAGCTGTGTTAGCTGCATGCATCCATACGTGTATTTATGAAGCTGAAAAGTAAGCCTGAGATTTTATGTGCCCACAAAAAGATAAAATCTTTAGAGAGAAGCATGTTTTGCCTCCATAAATACTGCATTGATAGCTTATGCATCACCTAATGACAATAATAAATATTTCCCTGTCAAAGACAACTTCGAGTTTGCAATTGATTTTGGCCACTATTGTACAATGAACAACTGCAAGATGCAACAAAGAAAGAAATATAATGTAGACTAACATGCAAAGACAGCTTCCAGTCAATTTGAATAGCCTATTTAATCCTCTAAACGGCTGCAAAAATAGGATTTTAGGTACTGAGGGCCTGAAGTATAGCAGAAAAAAAAAAGAGGTTTGATGGGGAATACAGGATAGAAAAAGGTGTTACAAGTGATTTCAGATATGGTGCCAGAATTAAAAGCATGTTACAAAAAATTTTAATTATTATGTGAGGCACAAGTATAAGTATAAAGGAAGGTAATTCAAGAACTGTGGCAACAGGCATACAAATGAAATTCATTTGATAGGAAGAAAGTTAGCTCCATTTTCTTAGAAGAGTGGAATCATTTCTTGAAACAATTTTAGATGCTAAGGTGTTGAAATGATGGCTTCATTACATAAGAATTCTGCTTAGCCTGTTGGAAGTTCCCTTGAAGAAGTCAGTCTGAGAAAAGGGGGAATTCCATCATTGGCAAAGGAGTTCTTCAATTACAATTGGTGTTGGGTTCCTTATGGGGTGACGAATGGTCAACAGGATTCTTGGGTTTGCTAAGACTCATCTGACAGCAGGCTATGGAAGTGCAGGAATCCCACAGGATGCTCAGACATGACCAACCCCTTGGCTGGTTTGGCACTGCTCTGGGCTCTAAAGATAAAAGTTAAGGCCCTATACGTACGGGCCCACTTCATCTGTGAAGGAATGCATACCTGATAGTGTTAAATTTTGAATTGAACAATATATTCCACAAAGTCGTATACCTTTGAAAAACCAACTGCAGATTTTTTAGCTCTATGTGCATTAAATACATTAATAGTTTTCAAAAATTTCATGCTAGGGGGTATTGGGCAATTTTTTTCTACAGTTGCAATCTTAAACAGAACTGTAAAACTACTTTTAAAACCAGAAGCCCAGCTTTCTTGAACTAATGATCTGTAAAATATGTCCTTGATATTAGAGTGGGATAAAAGTATTTACCATTATGTTATTTCTTTTATATTAGTTGATTCAACAAATTGCAGGTTTACAGGTCAATGAACTTTTACGTATGCATAATCCATGAAACTAATACCCAGATAAACATAGAAAAATTTTTCTCCTTCCCTGGAGGCTTCCTCGTATCATTCGTATCTTTTTCCAATTGATATCTCTGAAGGTCACCACTCTTATGACCTCCATTGCCACAGATTAGTGGCACTTGATCTTGAACACAGCATTTGAAATGCTTAATATAACTGTTAGTCACTCATCTCCCAAAGATATCACAAATAGCATATTTATTTTCCCTTATTCATTTTATTTGCTTATTCAAAATACTATCTAGCACCCATCTTGTTCAGCAGTCATCAAGCAGACAATATTGAAGAAGAAAGAATTTCTATCTGCACAGAGTCTTGGAAGAATATACACAAGTAAGCTTGCAGTGATGGTGGGTGCTATAAATGGGGAAGTCCAGATGCCAAGAAAGCGTGCACAGCATGGAATGGAGGACACAGTGGCTTCTGGAAGAAATGATGCAAGATGGCGACTGGAAGGATATGAGTAAGGGCCAGCCAGACAGCAAGAGGAAACACAGAAGCAAGGGGAGCAGATGCTCTGAGACAAACGACAGCCTTGGACATTTGAGGAACTGAAAACAAACAAAGAAAACATTCCTTACAACTAGATGAATGACATGGGGTCCCATCCTGAAGGACTTTGCGATCATGTTCCAGTTCAACTTTAAGGTCAATGAGGAGTCACCGAAGCCTTTTCAGCAAGGGACAGTCATCAGAAAGACTGCTTGCTGGTTTGAAGTAGCACACATAAAAGGGAATAAGAAGAGGGGAAAGAAAAGTTTTAAAAAAAGCTTTGGATAATTTTTTTAGGATGATAAATCTGAAATAGCACCTCATCCATCAGACACTTTTTATGACACTTTATTCTTTGAGTACAAGAGAGGACTAAGTGTGCAAATGGTACACCTAGGAAATAGGTGTGATGGATTGAACATGAAGCAGTGGTGTTTGAGTATGTGTCACTTCGGTGACATCTTAGTAGAAAGCCATCAGGACTAGGCACAACCTAAGGAACATGGCCAGCCTTTGCAGAGGCAAATGCAGGACACACATCTGCCTTCCTCGTCCCTATGGTATCCTTTACCACACCTGGAATTTTCTGTTTCACGTGAAACTTTATCTGTTTTCCTGATGTCTGCAATTCTGTGACAAATGGTATTAGCCTGAAAAACCCAGGAGAAAAGTTACAAAATCGTCTTCACTGACCTAATTTCTAGGTCTTCTTTGAAGTATTTAGATTAATGTTTTGGAAAAATTCTTTCTAAAACCTTCCCTGTTCACTTTGCACTATCCAAATGAATCTTCAAACTGATTAGATTACCAAGAGACTCACCAAGTTTCGTGTAGGCGCAGTTTTATATAAAGTGGCTACATGCTGTCCTAACTGTGATAAATTGAAATGCAGTGTCTCCATCAATATAATTCTTATTTACCTCTTTCTTACATCAATCAAATCCACTATTAAGCCTTTTTTACTTTGTGCCTTATTCTAAGAATCACATAACATTTCTTTATAATAATATTGTTATGAAACTATTTGTCATGGTTAAAACATGCATACAATATTGAAGTGCTTAAACATCAGTGTTGTTTACCACTAGGATGATAAAGAGTGGAATTAATGGTTGGTAGGTAGACATCATCAGAAAATTTCTTGCTATGGGAAGAAATTCTAGCATGATTTGCACACAGGGAGAGCCTTACATGAAGACTGGAGTGATGCTGTCAAGGAACTACCAGAAGCTTTGGTAGAAATCTGGAACAGGCTCTCCTTCTCTAGCACCTTCAGAAAGAGCATGGCTCTGTTAACACCTTGCTTTCAGACTTCTGGCCTACAGAACTGGGAGACAACACAATTCTGTTGTTCAAACCACCCAGTTTATGGCACTTTGTGATGGTATCCCCAGGAAACTAATAAAGCAAGGATTGCAGCTCATTCATTTTTCTATGTCCTCCAGGAACACATGAATGTTGGCTGAGCTGAAGTTGCATCCATAGGCCCCAGCTATTGGAGAACATGCTGGTAATAAGACTGACATGTGATCCATTCATTCTGTGCCCCACCTCCACTTTGAAAGGTGACGAAGTAGTTTCTTGATCTTCTAGATGGAATCCTCACTCAGGTGGGGCTGAAGTGTCCACAGCAGAGTACTTCAGAAGGACAGGGAGGCTAGGAAGCTCACCCCCTCAAGGTTGCTCCTGGTCTCCAGTCTTTGTAGACACATGTGTGGGTGCAGATGTGTCCTTTACCTATATTCAAGTGGTTTCCCCTGGGTGCACCTTTCTTGCCATTGTATCTGTAGACCATGTGACCCCTAAGAAACAGTGAGTGAAATCTGCCTTAAGTGGGCCTCCACTCTGACTGCAGGAGAAGAGGACCAGCAAGGAGTGGCCTGGGAAAAACTATAGAGGACTATTTTCACCTCTTGGTTTTATGAAGTCTTGTCTTTGACTAAATATATCCCAGGTGATGCTTAGACTGGCTTTGTCTCAGCTATGCACCCCAAAGAAGAAGTAATCATTGTCCTGTTCTCTCTTACACCTAAGTTGCCGTCTAATTACTTTAAAATTTCGAAGTGGGCAATTTGTTGGTTGAGAGAGACATTTTGAAGACTTTAACGTGCATCTAGTCAAGGGTGTCTAGTTGTGTGTACAACTCTTGATTGCAGCTTGTAGACTTTACATACGGATACACTTATGTCATGGACCAGATCATCAAAATCTAGGATAATTCCAGCACCCGGGAGATTTCCTTTTGTTCTTCCCCAGGCTTTTGCCTCTACCACATTTAATTAACTTCTAATTCTTTTTTCCTAACCCTGCTGTCAAAGAATGTTTTCATACTGAGAATCTGTGATTGTTTACAGGGGATGTAAAATACAAAATGTGGCCCAATGCGTACAAATCTTTGTACTGTCTGCAGGGAGCAGGGTTTGCAAACTCGTTGCCTGTAGGTGAAATCTTTCCTACGCACATGCTTTGTGTGCGCTGCAAAATGTCTTTTAAAAATTGAAATGAAACTTTAAAACTAAGGTATTTCACATGACAGCTCAAATTTAGACAGCGGTATACATTTTCCTCTTTAAAGTGTAGAAAATTTTACAAATCCTATTGGAAGAAAACTTCACCTGGCACTGACGTCCCCTGACATAAGTTTGAGGCAAGATGTTCCATTTCTCCATCACTTAGCTGTGGTCACATCTGTGCCTGTCTACCGACCTCGCGCATGCGTGTCCCCTGCTTGGTCTTTGGACCAGCTGCAGCTAGACCACTTGGTGAACATACGTGAGATTTTTAGCACAGAAAAAGGGAATTTACCTTCAATTCTACCAAAATATTTTTAAAGGAAAGTGAAAAATGGAATTGCATTTTAAATTAACACATTATTTCTTGGAATACTTTATAATGATTTATTTTCTAAAAATGGCTATTTTCACTATACATCATTTCAAGTAGTTTTACAGCAGACATGTGCACACACACACAGACATACACAGTGATGGTATCTAACATCTGGAGGCTGGCTGCTGATTAATTTTTAATAGAACCATTATGAGCCATCCTCGCCCATGATGCGACCAAGCTCAACTTTGGTGTTTTTTCTGCTTAACTAGATCCATTAGATTTCAAACTGAAGAGTGAATTAACTCATCTTTATTTTACAAAGGTGAGGTCAAGTATCTTTTTGAGATCGATGGTAGGCATGTGCTTGGTGTTGAACATTATCTCTAGATATAAATGCAAATCCTCTATGAATGATATTTGAGAGTAAGACAGCTATTCACAAAACGTGAGGTACTTCTAAGTCTTATAAAAGTTTCTCATTAAAATACAGTATAAAAGAGAAAAGCTATTTTAAGTGGAATATGACATGGAATGTAGCTTTCAATGAAGAGTGTCTTGGGTTTACTTTTTTCCTCTATAACTTCTCTACTTACATTTTTTTACACAAGTTCAACAATTTTTATTGTTGAACGATCTGTAAGATTGTGATTTCATGACTTCCCATTTTTCCTACAACATAAGCACTCATGTGACCATGAAAGCACAGTCTTATCACACAAGGCTTGTTAGCAGAATTTCTTGATTTTTAAGCATCTTCAGAATCATCAGAGATAATTAACTTGTAAAGCTGATGAACAGACATGAAAGTTATAGAGATGATAAATAACATAAAGGAAATAAATAAGATCAAAAATATGATCTTTTGGGGATTGAGTTAGGTATAGTTCAAATTGTCATTTCACATGCACATAATGTATACACATGGAAATACATGTGCACACACCACAGTGGCTTTATTTATTTATTTATTTTATAAAGAGAGAGGGACAGTGAGAGAGAGAAAGAGAGAATTAATTTTATTAAGTTTTTCATGTGGCCTTCTCTGCTCTGAAACTTCATTGTGTACGTGGTGCTGGGGTTCGAACTCACGTACTCACACATTCCAGGCAAGCACTGTGACCACTGAGCCACAATGCTCCAGCCCCAGGGTAGCTTTATTTTAAAGTCCATATGAAATGCTCCATATTTTTTTTTACTATGTCCTAAAAATCATGGTTATAAGCACAATCACTGTTTTTCAAACTCTGATTATTATAAGTTAAAATAATTTTTTTTTAGGAAAATGGAATTCATCATAGTGTTAAATGAAATTTCAAGCCTATTCAGTGTCTAGGTTTAGGAGGAAGGGATGTCCAAGCTTAGAGGGGAGAGAGGGCAACTAGTGAAATGCAGCTAAAGCAAGTAGCCATAGACCCCAAAGGTGGATTCACTCATTAAGGCACAGCCACACTGTTGGACCCCTGAACTTATGCCAGAAATACCAAGCTCACTTGCTCACTCTCTCTCTCTCTTTCTCACCTTTTTTCTTTCCATTCTAGTGTGGATTACACAGTAAGAATATCCTTCAGTTCCTTCCTGGCTCCTTTCCCATCCTCACCTATTTGCTGCAACCTTCCTCCTACAGGATCTCCAAATTAATTTCCCACTTCTCCCCTCTTGAACGCACTCCTGTTGGTCTTTCATCCTGCTCCATCCAATTAAGCAGTGCTCAAATTCTGTGATGTGAAAAACAGTAAACATATTTTGGTTCTATTCTCTTACAGAATTCCTTTTCTTGACCTAGACCCAAGAGTGTTTCTCCTTACACACAGGTACTTGTTTTTCAGTGGCTGGATCCTCCTCGTGTTCTGAATCTCCAAAGGTCATTCAGCCTGCTCACTTTGAATTAGAGCCTTCAGTGTCCTGCCCTATGCCCCCAGGTCTGTGTGTCTGCTTCCCCGCCTAAGGGCTGTCTCCATCTCCTGGGTTGCTGACCTACTGGGGACTTACCATCCTTCAACTTATAAAGTCAGGGATTGGAAGTCCCCACTGGGACTGATCTCCACTTGCACCTTCTTACACTCCTTGTGCTTGGGCTCCTTTCCTTGCTTTACTTCCTGCCTTATCCTGTGCTTTCTGGGGTCCCACCTTTCAGTTAAATTGAATTCATTCAAGACCTTGTCCTAGGATTATTCTCTGATTGACAGATTTGTTGCTTGAATATCCAACAGGCAGCTCAAACTTAAATTATTTTCTTCTTCCAAAAATGCTTCTCTTTTATCTTTGCCATCTCAATAAATAGTACCCCCATGTTTCAAGTTGCTCAGGTGAAACCTGGGAGTCATCCCTGCCTCTTGTCTATTTAACTCACATGGAACATCCAACCGCTCATGGTGTCTCTAATTTCACAGTTGATAAGTTGTTCTTGTTTTAACACCCTTCATCACCACTGCGCTGTTCCTACCTCCATCATTTCTCACCTGCATTATTAATTATGATTAATTACAGCTAATTACAATAGCCTTTAACTGGTCACCTGGCTTCCATACTTGGCCACATACAGTCTATCTGTGATGCAGCAGCTAGGACGATCCTGTTGAAATCAAGTAAACTATGTCTTTTCTCAGCCAAAATCTCAGAAGCTCCCCAACACACACAACAAATGCTGCAACCCTGTTAGTGGCCAAAGAGAGCTTCCATGACCTGCCTCCCTCATGCCTGACTGCATCTCCCACCATCTTTTTTCAGACTACGCCAGCCTTACTGACCCTTGTTGTATTGCTGTACCTCGGATGCAACAAGCACACTCGCATCTCACATCCAGTAAGGGTGTAGTTCATGAAACCTTAGTGTCATCAAGGAGTGTGTGCTTGTGTGGGTGGGTGGGGGGTCTAGATAAGATGTATTTCACACTTGGGATCATAGTTTTTAAATTTTTTGAAAAATATTTGCCAAGTTATTCACTGGAACCAGATTGTTCTGGCTGATGACAGATTGAAAGTTTCAAAATTTATGGATTCAATATTCTCTGTAGTAATCTATTTGTATTTGTAATATTGTTGTATAGAAAAACAAAAATAAGAACATAAAAAATAATGAAAGTTCTTCAACTGCTGATATATTTGATTAGACTTTAGATTACTGGGCATAGCAAACTTCCCTTTGGGGTCTTTATTCATTGAGTTAAAGGACTTTACTGAAGACTTCCAAAAACTATGTAACAATTTAATTTAGCATATTTCTTTACTGAGAAAGTAGGCATATACTAACATCAGTGCATAACAATCTAAAGAACATGCTAGTTGAAGTTGTACAGAAGAAAATGTTTCCTAATTAGAGAAAACATTCAAAAATTCAAGTAATACTTAAAGCTTTCCATTTTGATCAATGTCCTGAAATAAGTGACACTATTTTATTTTATGAATGTACCTCTATTTACTCCATTTTTCAGAGGTGATTTTCATGATTCTATTCTTTTTTTTTTCTTTAAAGAGAGAATGAATTTTTTATTTAAGTTTTCAGGTGGCTTTCATTGCTCCGACACTTCATTGTGTATATGGTGCTGGGGTTCAAACCTGTATCTTTGTGCATGTCAGACAAGTGCTCCAACCACTGAGCCACTGTTCCAGACCGTATATTCCTAAAATGTTTATATTCTTAAAAATTGCACAATAAGAAAATGATCACACACACAAAAAAACTCATCAAAAGTGAAGTATGTAAAGATTTGAACAATGTTAGGAAGGAGGCCAAGACTAGAAGTTGGATGTGGGTTGAGTATCATGAGGCTAGAAGAGACCAGAAGGCAAGCAGAGATTGGAAGATGAAGTAGGAGAAGATGATTACATGTTTGCAGAGTAATTTCTGCACCATCTTGGAGCTCAGTTGGCATAAATAAATGTGAACCTTCCGTGATTATTATTATCATCATTACTGCACTTGTCCAGGAAATTATAGCTTATTTGGTATTTTATTCCTCATATTAATGATCTGAAGTTTCAGGACAACCCACTAAGAAAATAAAAATGAAAATAATAAATCAGCCTGTGGTTCTTAAAAGCCTAACGAAGTCCAAACACTTCCCCATGGACAATGACTCAGTGGCAGAGAATTGGCAGTTGTGCGTTCTTAGCTCATTGGTTTTCATTGGACTTTTTCCGCTCTTAAGAAGGCATCTGCAGAACTGTCCTTTCTCTCATAGTCTTGCATTCATGCACAGAGACCTGGATTTGAGTCATCATCTGGAAAAACACAGCAGAAGGATCCCTCAATGGCTTCACTTCCCTTTTCCAATGGGTAGTTAAATTATGGCTGCTGTTATTTAAAATGTAGACAAGGTTCATTTTCAAAATTCTTTTGGTTGAAAAAAAAGTGAGAGGAAAATACCCCACCGAAGAGTGTAAGGGATGCACAACTTATTTGTCTTTACAACTTGTCCAGACCCCAAGGGTAGTGAAGATAACGTTACCTTTTAGCAGAAGTTCTTCAGTAAAAAGTACCTCTTGGGAACGTCTTCAAACAGCTGACACATTGTCTGGTTGAGAGGATTTTTCTCTGTAAGTTGGCCTGACAGTGGGCTAGGAATAACTGGTTGTTTGCTAGTAGCAGACCCACTCTATGCTGCTTTTATAATCCAAGTGCAGATACTTATTGAGCTAGATGTACCTTGCACCAATCCATCCCCTAAAAATCAATTTTAAAATGATTTGCTTTATTAAGCACTTAAAATGCACCATTAATGATCTTATTTAAGCTGCACAACACTCCAGCAAATGCTAATTCATCCATTCAACACCTTCTATTGAACCTTACCTGGCACTGTAGCAGGGGGTAAGTGGTGTGAGGTGGAAGTGTAAACCACAACTGAACCAGGAAGCGTTATGACACAAACTGATGGGAGAAGTCAGGAGGGCCGCTCTCAAGAGGTAATACTTAAGCTGATTCAAAAGCCAAGGAACCAATCAGGAAGCACGTGATAAGAGCCTTCCTGGCTTGATTGATGGTAAAGTGTGTGCAATGGTCTGGAGGCAGAAAAGAGCTCAGCATTTTTGAGGAGGCTAAAGAATACCAGTGCTGTTGTAGTGTACACAGCAAGGAAGGAAGTGTTAAAAATGAAGCATTATCCCTCACTCTATGAGTGGATACAAAAACTTTGGTACTTATATACAATGGAATTCTACTCGGCCATTAGAGAAGATGATATTATGGCTTTTGCAGCCAAATGGATGGAGATGGAAAGAATTATGCTCAGTGAAGTATCCCAATCTCAGAGACTCAAGGGCTGAATGGTATCTCTCATCTGTGAAAGTGAGAATACATGGGGAAGCAGTAGATTCGATGGCTAACTAAAGCTTCAAATTGTATGATTCTCAACGCAATAGGGGGATGACTCCCTAGGTTACGTGGAGGCGTAGGGAGGGGGATGGGGGGAGGGTGTATGAAGAACTCCTAGGAGACTAGAGAGTGGGAATATGGGGGAATCATCTCAGAAGCAGATGTCATTCCTCCACGAGATCCTCATTTAACACAAGAGTTCTTCTGGGAAAAATAGCAACAGGGGAAACCCAAGCTGGGCATCCATAATTTGGCATTACCCCTGCATAACTAAGTATATATATATTGATTATTGATGGTTTGATAATGTTTCCCCCTCAATTGTATTTCTATATACATCTAATTAAAAAAAGAAGCATTATTTTTATGTTTGGCAAATAATTCAGTATTTATTAATAGATTATTATATTTGTCAGGGTTCTCCAGAGGAATGGAATCAATAGGATAGATAAATGATATATACACAGATGTCAATACACATATAGATATACATATAATCTAGATAAAGAAGAGGCATTTATTATAGGATTTAGTTTGCACAATGTGAGAATGCAGAAGTCCCACAATACGCTTTCTGAAAGGTTGAGAACCAGGGAAGCTGATTGCGTAACTCTGAGTCTGAAGCCAAAGGTCTAAGAATATAAAGGAACTATTAGTACAAGACCAGAGTCCAAAGGTAAGAGAACCTAGAGTTTTGATGTCCAAGGGCAGGAGAGGATGGGTCTCACAATTCAAGGAGGGAGAGCAAATTCAACCTTCCTCTGCAGTTTTGCTCCATCTGGGCCCTCAACTGCTTGGATGGTCCCACCTGTGTTGAGTCAGGGTCGATCTTCCTTAATCAATCCATTGATTCAAGAGCCAGTCTCCTCTGGAAACACCAGACAGACACACCCAGACCCAGAAATAATGCTTTTCCATCTATCTGGGTGCCCCTTAATTCAGTCAAGTTGACATCTAAAATTAACTATCTCAAGTGGGAAATGGAAATTCAGAGAAATTAAGCAATGTCCCCAAGATTGGAAAACAAAGATGCCCCCACTTCCTAAACCAGTTGTCTAATTCTAACATACTTTCTACAAAGCCATATTTAACTGTGTTTTTAAAAAAATTTTATTAAGGAGTTGAGTTATTGTACAATCATAAATGCGTATAAAATAACAGTATGATAAGCATATGTTCTTAAAATAGAATAACCCCCATGTCACCCACGTCCCAATCTCTTGATTCTTCTATATTTCACCCCTACAGGTGATTTAAATGCTTAGATTGTGAGTTTTCCAGAATTAAATGATTGTATGAGTGTTATTTGAATTCTCAGTGGGGTAAAGAGTATGCTATGTTGTTGATTGTTTTCCTGGATCCCTCCTTGTCCCCTTCCCCCCATACATATCTATGGTTGCCCTACATTATGTGTTGCTATGCCTTTGCTGTGTCTAATACATGGGTTTGATTACCTGTCACCCAAGCCTGGGTCTAGTTCCAGTCTCCACAAATGAGTGACATTAGACCCTTGGTACTCTGGGTTTGGCTAACCTCATTCTTAGCTGTGTCATTTTAGAGAATATTGACTAGTCCAATATTATTAAAAGCTGATCACCTGTCAGCAGAGCAAAGCTTCCTAATGATCATCTTGCAGAATTGCCAATGGCCCTCCTTTTGGGCAAGCTGCCTAGGAAGGCAGCTCACCTTATGGAGCAGGATGCAGGCTTTCTGTGCCTTTGTAGGACTGAAGATATAGCGATATGTGATTTTGCATTTCATAATCCAAACTCTTGGAGTGTGTGATGCGAAAGTTTGGGGAAACCAAAAGACATTCACAGAAAAGCCTTCATTTTCAGTGACTCGTAGTTTTTTTTCTATTTAATGAATTATATGTGTGAACGTGAACTTATGTATATATCTGTAAACACATTCACACAGAAAATCATACTCTATTATGTTTGGTTTGAACCATAAATGCAAGTGTTGTCTTTAAAAGTGATAATATTAATCTTTTAAAATATTCAAAAATAAGACATTGAATTCCAAATTTATTTTTTATTAACACAGATCTATTTCTGTTAGTGGAAGGTAGGAGAATGCCTATAGAGTCTAAATAGTTTGCCAATCCCTTTATAGATATTGACTTATTAAGTCTTCTCTATCATCCTGTAGTGTGATATTTAGAATCTCTACTTTAAAAGAGAACGTGCTATGGGTCAGTGGAGCTGAATTTCCTGTTCCCCATTGCAGAGCTGGGTATCACCAGGGCCAGGACTGGAATTCAAGTCTCCTATGGCTCATGCTGCTGCTTTCCCTGAGTTCCAAAAAAACATTTCCTCTCTTTGAGGAATCATTAAACTGATGGTATAAATTTACACTCCCATATTTCAAAGCATTATCTGTTCTCTGGCTCATGCCTTATGAATTACAAATATTCCTGTAGAGGCTGTTTTCAGATTAAAGGAGGAAATCATTTGAGTCTTTTATCTAAACTTTCACCCACGCTTTGAGATTAATTGCCCAGGACATGCCAACTTTCTTCTTTCATCAGCTGGAAGATGTAAGAAGGTCTCTTACTCGGTGCTTTTTTAGCAGAAAGAGGGGAAAAAACATGACAAGCTAATTCTCCTTTCAACCAAATCATTTGAAGGACATGTACCAATATGTGGCTTTGATTCCTATATCAGAAATACAATGCACTTCATTATATTTTCATGATGACAAGCACTGAAAAATAATAAGTTTCTTCTTCCCTGCTGTGAATGCAACTATATTTTAAGTAGCATGTTTAAGAAAGAAACATGCGTAAGAAGGAAATGACTAGGAGGGTTTTTTACAATTTACCAATATATGAATTCTGGCATCTAGAGTTTTACCAACAATTACAAAAAGACTTTTTGTTAACTAAACTGCAAGAAATATGTGTGTGTATGATACACATGTATATATATATATATATATATATATATATATATATA
>PVKS010015310.1:0-46272 GCA_004027875.1 Aplodontia rufa | reverse complement strand
AGAAGCAGCAGTAGCCAGAGGAAAGCAAGCAGCCGTGTCCTGAAGGGAGAAAGCAGAGAAGACGCATAGAACCGGAGAGATCATCAGAGACGTCAGAAAGATCAGCAGCGGTAGAAGATGCAGGTCCCATGTTCCAGCCACCGGCGTTCGCCCCCTTGTTCCCGGCTCCCCAACCCTTCCTAACTCAGCCCCTCGGAGGATGGCCCAGCATTGGGTCATTCTACCCATTCCTCGCTCTGGAGTGCAGCGGGGGGCGACTCCTTTCATCATCCCTATCCTAAGTAGGCCCCTCAGAGGATGGCTCAGGCTTCCTGAGTCATCCTGCCTGTTCCTCGCTCTGGAGTGTAGCGGGGAGCGACTCCTCGCCCCATCCCTGTCCTAACTCGGCCCCTCGGAGGACGGCTTGCTAAGGTCGTTCTGCCCGCTCCTCGCACAGGAACGCTGCGTGGAGCGACTCCTCTTCCCCTGTCCCCAGCCCTGTCCTGCCGGCGCCCGGTTCCCAGTGTCCTGCTGGCCCCCCGGGGAATGGCTAATGTCCGCCGAGGCCGTTCCACCTGCTCCCCGCTCCAGAACTCAGGGTGGGGGGCGACAAAGTTTATTTGGGGGCTCAAGGTTTCAGAGGTCTATGTCCAGAGAAGGCCGACTCCATTCCTCGGGACTCAAGGTGAGGCTCAACATCATGGCGGCAGGCATGGCTACATTAAGCAGAGCTCAAGGTGTCACATTGGGAAGCAGAGCAGAGAGAGAAACTCCATGCCAGATACAGGACATATACCCCAAAGGCACACCCCCAACGACCCACCTCCTCCAGCCACACCCTACCAGCCTATAGTTGCCAGTTAATCCCTATCAGGCGATTAACTCACTGAGTGGGTTAAGGCTTTTATAATCCAGTCATTTCATCTCAGCCTTCCTGAATTGTTACCCATGAGCTTTTGGGGGACAGCTCACATTCAAACCATAATAATAGAGATACTAGTACCTGGCCTGTACACAGGAATGTTGGACAAGATGGTAACAGAGAAGTCAAAGGAAAAATTACATCCTAATGAGGAAGGGCATTTGTGTGTGTGTGTCTGTGTGCATGTGCACACATGTGTGTGTGTGTTTAAGGAATGTACATGGTGTTAGAGAAGAGGAATTTTATGTTTATTTAATTCTCTGATGGTTTTCGCTGCTGTGGTCAAAATCTGTATGAAGTTTGGCAGCGGATTCCAATACTGCTTTTTCTATTAGGAAGTTTATTAGTGTGGGAGGAATTTCAATCTTAAATTCTTGGATGAACAGATTTTTTCTCTTTAAGAAAGAGTATTTAAATTCTGCAGTCCTAAAAGTTGACAACATCTATTAAAAACCTAATAAAATAAAGTGATGGGTTCATAGCTTATTATTCCAACTATATAGAGGAAAAATGATTAGATTTTTAATCTCTTCCCAAGGCAAAATAGAGCAGTACTTCTTTTATTTATTTGCTTTCTATCATTAAATTTTTAAATTTAATTTTAAAGATTTAGTGCACTTTTTCATGTACACAAAGAGTGTGTACATATGTGTGTGATATAAATAATAATGATTAATAGGCATCCATATATTACCACCAAATTTAAGAAATAGATGATAAATTGTGGTTTGTTCTTTTAGTGATTTTAAAATGTATTTTTAACCAGATGTTAATAGTAAAATCCAATGGTGGTTAAAAAGTCAGGTATATTTTTATTTATAGGATATTTAAAAAGAAGAAAATGATGTCTCCTTTCAGCATAAAAGCTCCATATTTATAGTTTTTCCAATACAGTATAGAAAGAAAATGTTTCTGTTCTCCTTCTTTGATGAAAAATGACCCTGCTTTCAATCATTCAACATCAAAAAGACTCATGATTGCTCCTGCAATGTGTTCAATTCCCTGATTCAATTTGACAAACACAGATTGAGCACCTGCTGAACGCCAGACCTCATGCTAAGGATCAGGCAGCCAAAAATGACTGGGAGTCCCAGTGCTCAGGAAGGGAAGGGTGGAGAAATAGGAACAAATAACTGTGGCACCATGGTGTTGTTGCCATGTGTAAAGTACAACCTAGGATGGCCAGTGAAGACGCTCAGTCACACCCAGGAGGAGGCTCGGCAAAGCTGCAGAAGGTCGGGGACAATCTTGTAAACGTTGGTTTATCGAACCCCCTCTCTAGACTACCTTCATCTCTGTATTTCCAGTATGTAGTGCAGAGGTAGAGGGCACACAATAGATGTTCAAAAAAATCTACAGAATTAACAAATAATTTTGACTTTAAAGGATCTAAGTTGGAGCCAGAAAGAGGAAGCAGCATCACGAAGGCATGTTTATCACTGCAGCTCACATGTGTTTTGCTGATTTGGAACATGATGATGTTTTTCATGTTTTAAACATTTTTCCCTCTGCTCTTTAATAGGATATTGACAGCACAGATCATGACAGATGGTGTGAATATATTATGTATCGAGGACTGATCAGGTGAGCACAGGTGTTTGGTTTGCATTTTTAAATTTTTTTATTAATGAGTTGTACAATCATAAATGCACATGAAGTAACAATGTGATATGCATTTGATCCTAAACCATAGTTACCCCCACAATGCCCACACCCAAGTCCCTTTTTTTTTGTTTGACATAGACTTACATATTGGAGGGAATTCTTGTTGCATGTTCATGCATATATAGATATTGACCAACTAAGTTAAGGGTGATCCTAGTTCAGGATAACTCCTCCTTCATCCATTCCCCAATCTGATGTCTCCTTTGTAGTACCCCCATGCTATAGATAGAAATGAGCATATACATGTATATTAATTTTTGAAATTTCTGAGTTTCTCTGCCTGCCTGTGTATAGTTGGGCTTCACATGGAAGTTGAGTGATCCCAGCCATATTGATAACCTGCCTTTTCCCTCCCTCCTTTCCCTGCCTCCCTCCCTTCTCCCCCCACCTTTGTAGTTATGGTTCCCCATAACTAATGTGAAATTCCAACTTTGATGGGTTTATTAATTAAACTTAGCTAACTTTCATCCTGACTTAGGTTTTAGTCTAGCTTCCACACATGAGAGAAAACAGTTGGCTCTTAAGTCTCTGTTTTTGGAATATTTTACTCAGCATGATTTTTTTTCCATTTTCATCCATTTGGCTGCAAATGCCATGATATTGTTCTCTCTAATATCAGAGTAGAACTCCATTGTGTGTGTGTGTGTGTGTGTGTGTGTGTGTGTGTATCTCACAGTTTTTGAATCCATTCATCCAGCAAGGGATATCTGGGTTGGTTTCATAGTTTAGCTATTATAAATTGAGCTCCTATAAACAATTGATGTGTCTCTGTAGTATGCTGATTTTAGCTCCTTTGGGAAAATACTCAGGAATGAGATAGCTGGGTTGTATACATCCCAGGTCTTGATTCTTCTATATTACACCCCTATAACAACAAAAACAACTATATATATATTTTTTTTCCAGAATTAAATGATTTTATAAATATTATTTGACATCTCAGGGGGTGGGGGTAAAGAGTATGCTACCTTGTTGATTGTTTCCCTAGATCCCTCCCTCTCTTCCCTCCTCTCCCATCCCCTGTTCTGATGTGATTGACTGAAGATTTTAGCTCCATTACTTCCTTTTTCAGTATGTTTATTTCTTTGATAATAACGTTTTTCATCTCTTGAGTTTTCTCACTTAGTCCCTTCTTCAAATCTCATTTTAGTTTATTATTCCTTTTAGTAATCATATCATTGATAATTATTTCTAGGTTTTCATCCTGCTCCCTGTCCTTGTGTTCCTTGGTTGGGGAGTTGTGGGCTTCAGGTGAATCTTTTCTATTATGATTCCTCATTTTTTATGATCTTCTGGATCTTTGAATTGAGTCTCCCTGTGATGGAGGTAGGCTAGCCTGGAACTGCTTCTTCCTTGCAGGTCAAAGGGTTGGGTGAGACACCATTCCTCTGATGACCACCTTCTTCCAGAAAGCTGCTTCTTCCTGGAACCTTGTTTTGCTGTACATTATGGATCTAGACCTCAGAGTATGGATCAGAAATCTGTTGGGGGTGCAAGGTGGCTTGCTGGATTGTAGAAATGCAGCAACCTGGATGCTTTGTTGGGTCCTGGGGTCTTGTGTTGGGCCACAATGGGCCTCCTGCATGCCAAAACAAGACCTGAGATCCTCGGCAATGGATATGGGCCCAATATATCTGGACCTGGCAGGAATGGGCTGTGGCTGGGTGGCTACATGCATGGAGCTGGGCAGTTCAGGACTGGGGGTCAGTGGTCCTGGGTGCAGTTGTGCATGCTTGAAGGCCCCACACCTGAGGCCTGGATCTGCATGCAGCAGCTGCTGGTGTTGGCTCCAGCAGGGTTCCTCTTGATTTGATTTTTTTAAAAAATCTATTATTACTCTCATCTTTTGAGTCTTTCCTGGAAGAAAAAACTTTATGGATACAATTAATATTTGTTAGTTTTCCTTAATATAGATTTGTTTAGTTATTCTGTTTAATATTATTTTCAAGGCATGGCCTAACGATTTAAGAAGGAATAAATAGCTAAGCAAACTAAGCTTAAGTACATAGCAAAAGTACCATGTAAACTATTAGGTGAGTATGTAACTGTTGATGCATGGTAGGAATGGTACCACTTTTTACTTTACGGTATGGTGGAAAAAACATGGATCATTGTTTTAGTCAGCTTTTCACTGCTGTGACCAAAATACCTGAAAGGAGTAATTTTAAGAAGGAAATTTTAAGAAGGAAAAGTTTATTTTCAGAGGTCTCAGTCCATAGACAGCTGATTCCATTTCTTAGGGTGAGAAATGAGGGAGAACATCATGGCAGAAGAGTGTGGTGGAGGATAGCAGCTGGGAACATGGCACCCAGAAAGCTGTGCTTACCAATGACAAAATATATACCCCAAAGGTATGTCCCCGGGGACTCACCTCCTCCAAGCACACCATGCCTGCCTACAGTTACCACCTAGTTAATCCTCTCAGCGGATCAATGTTCTAATTAGGTTAAGGCTTTCATAACTCAGCCATTTCACCTGTAAGTTTTCTTGCTTTGTCTCTCACATGACATTTTGGGGGACCCCTCACATCTAAAAAGTAATAACCATGGCATGAAAAAGTCCCAGGCTTAAATTCTAACTTTGTGAATCGTACGATCTTGAGTAAGTTACCTAACTCAGATTCACCATTGTACTGTGATGAGGTCTCTGGTGATTACATATATTTTAAAATATCATCCCATATAAAAATGTTTTTCCAAAGATAGCATATATATGCCTATGTATCTACAGACACACACACATGTGCTTGCATGCACACACACACACACACTCTCATATATATCCAAAGATAAGACAACATATATATTTATATATTCTTAGATGATATATATTTGGATATATATGATCCAAAATAATATAGATGCAAGATCTTAAAATTCAAATATGTGACTGTATAAGATGGTTTGGAAAATATAATTTCTTTAAATAAAGCAGAGTGGCTTAATGCCAAGAAAAGAGGATCTAATTGTTCATCCATTCATTTATTCTCTAAGTATTTATTAAATACCATGTATTGGTCTAGGTAGTGAGGATATGACAGGAGCAAAACAAAATCCTGGCTGTCCTGGAACACACATTCCAGTGAAAAGAGACAGAAAAGAAGCAAATAAGGAATGATAGACCATGACAGGTAGAGACAAGTATGATGGAAATAAAAAAGTTTAAGTCATTTAGGAAGGATAGGGAGTGCTGGGGTGGCTGGGGTGGGTTACATAGGGTGGGCAGGGTACAATGGAGTGACATGTGGGCAGTGGCCTGAATGACACAAGGAGTCCACCTATGCATATCCTGGGAAGAGCGTTTAGGCAGAGGGAACAGGAAAGTGCAAAAGCAGAAGGATGTTATGCTGAGTGTTTTTCGGTATGAGCAAGGAGACAGTATGGTTGGTGGTTAGATGGCAGGTGACCTGGGAGAGGTACATGGGAGCCGGTGGGTTGATTGGCACATCCTTCCACTTACAGAGTTCTTCAGAGGAGAGAACATGCTGGAGACCATCCCTGAATTCATGGGGCTTACCCTGTTTCAAAATTGGAGATATTTGACCTGATACCTCCAAAGTACCCTCCCAGGAATAGTGTGGGGAGCTCTGATGTGGGCTTCTAGGACAGACCTCTCTGGGACTTAGTATGTTCTCCATACAAAGCAGTTCATTTCCAAGAAGCATCTTGACACTGCTTGCATGAAGATAGGGACTGATGTTGAACGCATCTCTTAAGTAACCTTGTATCCTGAAGTCTGTGGTCCATAATGATGAAGGATAATGGTTGCTTTCAAGGGATGATACAGAATCACAGAGCCAGGGCTGGAGCAGTTGCTTAGTGGTGTGTGCCAGGAGAGTTCAAACCCCAGCACCATGTACACAATGAAGTATTAGAGCAATGAAGTCCATATGAAAAACTAAATAAAATTAACTCTCTCTTTCTCTCTCTCTCACTGTCCCTCTCTCTTAAAAAAAAAAAAAAAAGAATCACAGAGCCAGCTCCTCTGCCAGTGTGCTAGGGCTTGTTCAGTTATGTTATCTAGTGAAAACAAACACTTAGGTTATCATCCTGCTCTATATTCTATCTCTCCAAGTAGTGATTGAGCATAATGAATGTTAGGTGCGAGGGTATAGCAGTAAGCAGAGAAGGATCCCTGCTCTGCAGAAGGACAATAGCATAATAAATAGTTGCATGATGTCATATTTTAGCAGGTAGTGAGAGTGGGCAGAAAAATACAAGCATCCAGAATATGGAGGCACAGTGTAACTATAAGTAGAGTTAGGTAGTTCTAACTGAGAAGATGATTTTTGGGCCAAGATTTGAAGAAGTGGGTCCTGTGGCTAATTGGGGGACCACCCTTGCAGGCAGAGGGACCAGATGGTGCAAAAGTCCTAAGGCTGGCTGTGCTTGAGGAAATGTGAAGCTAGTGGGGCCGCAGTGTGTACGTGTGCTGGGTAGATGGGTAGAAGAGATAAGGGGACAGTGTGGGCAGTAGGGAAAGGAGAGAATCTTGTTAGATTCAGTAGAACCATATTAAGGACTTTGGCTATTAGTAAAATGGTGACCTTTATTAGTCCTTGGACAACTCCATGTGTTCACTGAGGTGGATCCAGGAGCCCCTTGAGATGCTGTAACATTGTTCTGGGTGTGACACTGATTCAGAAACCCTAAAAAGATCAGCACATGCTCAGATGGCTGCAGGACAGATAGCTTGACTACTGATTTGGTATTTCCAAAGGATTAAGGTAGGAGAGATGTCAAGTGGTTAGTTTTGTGAAGTATTTCATATCTGAGATTAATAGCACTGTTTCTGTTTAAATATGTGTAAAAGTGGTTGCTTTAGTTGGGTATTTCAGAATTTCTAGAACACAATCTTTGATCTAGACTGAAATGGCTATAATTCCAAGTTGCAAATATCATTGATCACCAAGAAACAATGGTATTTATAGTAACTGGTGCTCATAATAGCTAATTACTGGAGATATGTATATATACCCATACACACACACACACACACACACACACACACACACACATACACATGTGTATATATATACACACATACATACATATGTGTATATATATGACTAAAGATTGATCTGGCTGCCATAACAAAACACCAGGAGACTATACATCCAAGATCAAGACACCAGGGTTCCTGCAGGGTCTGGTGAGGGCTGTCCCCTCAGCAGGTGTGCCTTCTTGCCACATCCTTGCATGGCCTTTCCTTGGCAAAATCTTTCTCAATAACCTAATTCAAAGTTTTATGTTCAGTAGGTGCTTAATAAATACTTATTGGACAACAATGGGAGATTCCATGTGTTAGTGGAAGATGGGTGTTGCGGAGTTCCTTATTTTCAAGGATGTTTGGGGTATTCATGAATGCAATGTCTATGAAATGGATTTAAACTTTGATCATAAATATTTGGGAAATAAATAGCCTGGATTTATCAGAATCAGTGACTTAGAATTAAAAGTAGCTTCAAGGGGCTGGAGTGGTTGCTCAGTGGTTACAGTGCTTGTCTGGCATGTGCAAGGTCATGGGTTCAAACCCCAGCATCATGTACACAACAAAGTGTCAGAGCAACGAAAGCCACATGGAAAACTAAATAAATTGATTCTTTCTTTCTCTTTCTCACTGTCCCTCTTTAAAAAAAGAAAAAGTAGCTTCAATATCTTATAGGTGTAATGGTGCACACCTGAAATCTCAGTAGCTTGGGAGGCTGAGGCAGGAGGATCACAAGTTCAAAGCCAGCCTCAGCAACTTAGGCCTTAAGCAACTTAGTGAGACACCCTCCCCCTTTTTTTTAAGAGAGAGGGACAGAGAGAGAGAGAGAGAAAGATTCAATTTTATTTAGTTTTTCATGTGGCTTTTGGTGCTCTGAGGCTTCATTGTATACATGGTGCTGGGGTTTGAACTTGTGCATGCTGGGCAAGCGCCGTAGCTGCCAAGCCACCACTCCAGCCCTGAGTGAGACCCCTTTTTAAAAAATTTAAAAAGGGCTGTGAATGTGGCTCAATGATTACGCCTCTCTGGGTTCAATCCCTGGTACAAGAAAAAAAAAAAAAAAGAAAAGAAAAAGTAACTTTCATTCCCGAGCTTAGGCAAATGCATGAACCTGTCTGTCTGCTCAAACCCACTCCTGACGCTCAGTTGCGGCTCTTCTCTTATCCTTCATGTGGTCGGAATTGCAGTCTCTGCCTGCTTTGGCTCTAGGTTTCTCTTTCTACTTTAAATGCTCTTCCTTCTATTACTCTGGCCAAAGCCCCCATCGTCTTTTACCTAAATTACTGCAGTGACCTCTTAGCTGGTTCCCCTGCCTCAACTTTTTCTCCAAAGCCTGTTCTCTACACAGTGGCCATAGCTGATCTCTGCCTCGGACCCCTCTAATGGACTCCCATCTCACTCTAAAAATTTGAAGTCCTTACAGTGGCCTGCAAGGGAGAACTTGCATCATCTGCCCTTAACCCCCACCCTCTGCTTCCGTGTTCCCCCTTATGCACTCTGCCCCAGTCAAGCTAGCGTTGGTTCTCCAAAGTACCAAGCACGTTTCTACCTCAGGACCTGTGCGTTCACCACTCCCTTTTTCTAAAGCCCCCTTCTTTCAAAATCTGTCCATCTTTCTCCCTGGCTTCATTCAATTTTTAGCTTCAGTGTTACTTTATCAGGGAGGTATCTGTCAATCTGCAAACCCTGGCCTCCTTGCTCTGCCTTTCCTCTGTGGTGCTTACCCATCGCTACCTGATCCACGTGTACTTTCTAATTTGTCTCTCCAACTAGAATAACAGCTCCCTGAAAGCAAGAACTTAATTGTTCACTACTTATTCCCAGTACTGATAATGGTGTTGCATGCAGTAGAGACTCGATATATGTTTACTTAGCTGAATAAATGAATGACTGAAACTAATGCAGGTCCCTTTTATTTTAGGGGGGAGAGGCAAAATATAAATAAATTAAAATGAATACTTTGCTGCTCATGGTTCTTCCTTTTTTCCCATCTGAGCTCTTCAATAAGAACTATTTGGATAACATCTATAAAGTGCTTTGAATTTCCTGGAGCAGTGAAAGCTCTTAAGTCAAAACAGGATGTGGAATTTTTCTAGACATATAAAATCTTTGATTTTAGACTTGTAAGTGTGGCTGAAAATATGCACGTGTTATTTGGTTTTGAAAGGTAAGAAAGAATTTAAGTATATACTCCTGAAGTTTGAAAGAAATTCTGTTATGAACTCAAAACATAATTAAATGGGAGGCAATTTGTATACACAGAATATTCATTAGTGTAAAAAAAAAGTAAAGTAAGGTTGCTAAGCATGTTTAGTTAATTAAATCTCTGTGCATATTCCTTATTTACTATATCATAAAAATCAACATTTTAAAAATATCCTGAGTAATGAATCAAGTTAATTCTAGCTGTGATGTACACATTCAAGTTAGAAATGGAAAATTAGTTT
Organism: Aplodontia rufa; assembly: GCA_004027875.1. NCBI lineage: Eukaryota > Metazoa > Chordata > Mammalia > Rodentia > Aplodontiidae > Aplodontia > Aplodontia rufa. The sequence continues at coordinate 36,270 of PVKS010015310.1, read as the reverse complement.
AATAAGGAAGCTTTTATCTGTTGAATCTCATCAGATTTTTTGAGGAAACATGCTGAGGATTGACTCCAGGCCCTTATGCATGCTGGGCATGTGCTCTATGCACCAAATCTTTATATGATAATAAAACCTTTACAAACCATCCCTATTTTTGCTACAGGTTGGGTTATGCAAGAATTTCCCATGCTGAACTGAGTGATTCTGAAATTCAGATAGCAAAATTTAGGATCCCCAATGACCCTCTGAAGTATACAGACAACCAGAAAGTGGTCATAGACCACAGAAAAGTTCCTGAGAAAATTCAATTCAACCCCAGGTGAGTGAGTTCCTTTACATTGTAAGCAATGATTATGAGCTAACACATCTAGGGAACTTAAATATTACCTCAAAATGAACTAGAAATTATATTAGGTTCTAGAGGTTTGTTCCTCTAGAAGTTATGATCCCTGCTTTCTGGAATTGAGAACCATGTTATATTCACAACCTCAGGTAAAAAATAAAATCCCATCCTCCTCATCATCACCACCTGCCGCCACTACCACCCCCATTAACGCCACCATGATAGTGAATGTTTGACTGTTCCTGTGTCTCAGATCCTTTTCTAGGTTCTTTGTGTGTTATCTCAGTCTACCCTTGTTGGGTTGAGACTTGTGTTATCCACATTTTATTGATAAGGAAGCTCAGGCTGAGGAACTTGAAGTAACTTCACTAGGATTATGTGGCTGGTCAATGATGGAGCTGTTAAGTAGGTCAGAAGCCTTATGTGTCATGGGGTTGCTGTGACTCTCAGCTCTTGCACACACATGATTCACCCAGAGCAATTTTAAAAAGTAGCATTGCTTGGTCCATTCCGGACCAATCTGTCAGGCTTCCCTGGGGTGGTACCTGGGCTTTGGGATTTAAAAGACTCTTTCCAGGTTGTTCTAATACACAGTTAAGAATGAGGCTATGGGGGACTGGAGCAGTGGCTTGGTGGTTACAGCACTTGCCCGACATGCGCAAGTACACTGGTTCAAACCCCAGCACCCACATACACAACTAAGTGTCAGGTTTTGGTTTACTTAATTTCTAATAGAGCTTATCAGAGAAATCTATTTGCAGCAGAACATAAGATTTGGAGCACATGCTCTTTACTCTGCCATGGCTACACAGCGAGAGGAAACCTCCATATGTAACCGAACACAGAATATGTCCTAGATAATATTATCATCTGCCATTTCTAACATTTTTACTAGCTAACAGCTATATAAATTTCTCAGACCTCATTTTGTTGGGGATAGAGAGAAACAAACCCACTTCTCCATTTCCTTTTTCTACCCATCCCTTCCTTACCAAAAAAAAAAAAAAAAAAAAAAAATTACTGAAACAAAATCTAGGCAGTGGATCCGAGGAGAGCTTGCTCTCACCACGTTTTCGTTTGCTTTCATTGCTGTATTTATCTGTCCCTGTGTGCATGAGATGTGGTTGTAAAGGCGGGCTCTGTGGTCAAGCTGCCCATTCCATGCCTGACTTCTGCCAAGAAACAGCTGTATAATTGTGGACCAGTTACTTTCCTCTCTCAGTCTCCAGTTCCTCAGCTAGAAATGGGGGTGAAACAGTAGTGCCTACTTCGCCAGCGATTTGAAGTTTGAATGGCATGTAGAGTTCTCAGAGTGCTGCGTAGGACATGCTCAGCTGAACCAGTAGCTGCAGTAGCATTTGTAATAGTAACAGCTGCATTGAGCTGACTTCTTAAGTGGAAGCTAGAAAATGTGGGAGGAAGAATAATTCTTTATGTATGGGAAGTGTGGGGAAAACCAAATAAAATATTTTTGACTAACCACGGATGCAGACTTAGCCAAAACAACTGTGACCAGAGCTCAATCTGTTTTCCCACCCAGTTTAATTATTAAAATAATGAAGCCATAAGTAGAAGGCTTATGTTGATTTAAAAGTTGTGGTGAGAGCATTTAAGATCTACTGTCTTAGTAGTTTCAAATATATGACATATTATTAACCATGGTCAATGCTTTACAATAGATCTCCAGGAATTATTCATCTTGTGTAATTGAAATTTTGGATCCTTTGAATTGATGTCTCTCCGAATCCATCCCTTGTTAAGCCACTATTATATTTTCTGCTTCTATGAGTTCAGCTTTTTAAAGATTGCATATATAAGTAAAATCATGCAGTATTTATCTATTACTGGATTATTTAACTTATCATAACGTCCTCTAGGTTCATCCATGTTGCTGCAAATGACAGGATTTCCTTTTTTTAAAAAAGGCTGAATAATATTCCACTGATATTCTCTCTCTCTCTCTCCTTCACTTTAGCATCCATACCTCTGTTGATTCCATATCTTGGCTATTGTGAATAATATTTCATTGAACATGGGAGTGCAAATATTTCCTCAACATCAAAATTCCTTTGGACATATACCAAGAAGTGAGACTGCTAGATCATATGGTAGTTTTAGTTTTTTTTGAGGAACCTCCGTTCTGTTTTCCATAATGGCTATACTAATTTACATCCCCACAATAGCATATAAGATTTCCTTTTCAGTCAGGTGCAGTGGTGCATTGTCTGTAACGCCAGCCACTCCAAAAGATGAGGTAGGAGATTTTCAGGTTCAAGGCCAGCTTGGGCAACTTAGCAAGACCTTGTCTCAAAGTAAACTTTCAAAAGGGCGGGGGATCTAGCTCAGTGGTACCATGCTTGTCTAGCATGAACAATGATCTGGGTTTAATCCCTAGTACCAGGAAAAATAAAATCCTTTCTCTCCCCTACATCCTTGCCAACACTTGTTATAATTTGTCTTTGTGATAACCACCATTCTAGCAGGTGTTAGGGGATATCTCTGTGAGTTTAATTTGCATTTCCCTGATTAGTGATGTTAAGCTTTTTTTTTTATCATATACTTGGTGGCCATTTGAATATCTTCTTATTTTTTTTTAAGAGAGAGGGACAGTGAGAGAGGGAGGGAGGGAGAGAGAGAGAGAGAATCAACTTTATTTAGTTTCATGTGGCTTTTGTTGCTCAGACATTTCGTTGTGTAAATGGTGCTGGGGTTTGGACCCACATCCTCACGCATGCCAGGTAAGCGCCATAATCGCCGAGCTCCAGCCCCATGGATAGCTTTTTTTGAGAAATGTCTATACAGGTCCTTTTCTTTGGTATTAGCGTAATGCTGTCCTTGTAAAATGAATTTGCAACTGGAAAACTTGAGGCCTGGCATTAACTTTTTTAAATGTTGCACAGAATACACAAGTGAAGCCGTCAGATCTTGGGCTTTTTGTTGTTATTGTCGTTGAGAAATTTTGAATTAATGATTGATGATCCAATCTCTTTTCCTGGACTGTTATATTTTGTATTTGTTCATGATTTAGTCTTCACAGATTGTAAGTTTCTATGAATCAATCCATTTTTTTAAGAGAGAGAGGGATAGTGAGAGCAAGAGAAAGAGGGAGGGAGTATTAATCTCTATTTAGTTTTTCATGTGGCTTTTATTGCTCTGATACCTTATTGTGTACCTGGTGCTGGGGTTCGAACCCACATCCTTGTGCATGTCAGGCAAGTGCCATAACTGCTGAGCCACCACTTCAGCCCTCCCATTTCTTTTTTTTTTTCTTTTTTGAGAGAAGGACTGTGAGACAGAGACATACATACACACACAGAGAATCAATTGTTTTTGAGTTTTTCCACATGACCTTCATTGCTCTGAGAGTCAGTTGTGTACATGGGTGCTGGGGTTTGAGCCAGGGTACTCATGCATGCTGGGCAAGTGCCTTAACTGCTCCAGCCCCCACCCCATTCCTTTTTTTAAAACAAGATTTTATTTTTCATTATAGTTTTACATATTGAAGGGGTTTGTTAACACTTTCATCTATGCGCACAACATATATCCCCCTTTTGCCCTCCCCACTCTGTCCTGCTGCCGCCACCTCCCCTTTGTCCTCCCCCCAATCCCTAGTCTGCGAGGTTCCCCCAGTTCCATTAGTAACTGGTGTTGGATGAGTCTGTTGTCTAAACTTATTGTTCTGAATCAATCCATTTCTTATAGGTAGGTCATCCAATTTATTGGTGTTTAATTATTCATAATAGTCTTTTATGAAACATATCTGTGGTATCACTTGTAATGTCTCCTCTTTCATTTATAATTCTATTTATTTGAGATTTCTTTTTTTCTTAGTAAATCTAACTAGCGTTTGTCTATTTTTTTACCTTTTCAAAAAGGTAGCTCTTAGTTTCATTGCTATTTTCTCTTCCTTTCTTCTCCTTTTGTTATTTTTGCTGTGATCTTTATTGTTTTCCTTCCTTCTTTTGACTTTGAGTTTAGTTTGTTTTTCTATTTCTAGGGCCTTAAGGTGTAAAGTTAGGTTGTTGGAGATTCCTTTTTTAATGCAAGCATTCATTGCTGTCAACTTTCCCCTGAGGGGCTGGAGCAGTGGCTCAGTGGTTGCAGTGCTTGCCTGGCAAACACAAGGACTTGGGTTTGAACCCTAGCACCACGTACACAACAAGGTGTCAGAGCAACAAAAGCCACTTGAAAAATTAAATAAAATTGATTCTCCCTTCCTCTGTCTCTGTCTCTCTATTTTATTTTATTTTTATTCGTTAAACATGGTCTTACAGTTAGGAGGGATTCATCATCAAACAATTAAGAACAAATGTGTAATGACAGAACAAGCCAAGGCTGGTGCCAGTCCATGGTTCCCCCCTTGGGTTCTCCATGGTTCCATGTTTCTCCTACTTAAACCCCACGTTAATTGGACTTCCCATGGAAGTTGGAGGTTCCCCTCTGATTAGATTCCCCTTTACTACCTCCCTCCGGTCTACCTCCCTCCGGTCTCCTTGATGTTCTTCCTACTCCCTTCCCCCCTCCCTGCCCCCTCCCTAAGACCCCCCAGCATCCTAGGCAAGTTTCCCCCTGTTTGTGTAAAAATTCATACATGTTGAGGTCACTGTTAGCTTCGCCATCTGTCATACTGTGCCTGCTTATATTCTAACTTCCACAAATGAGAGAACATTCGGCCCTTGAGTCTCTGAGTTTGGGATACTTCACTTAGCATAATTTTTTCCATGGAGATTCCTTTCTTAATGCAGGCATTTATTCCTGTCAGCTTTCCTCTGAGGGGCTGGAGCAGTGGCTCAGTGGTTACAGTGCTTGCCTGGTAAGCACAAGGACATGGGTTTGAACCCCAGCACCACGTACACAACAAGTTGTACAAAAGCCACATGAAGAACTAAATAAAATTGATTTTCTTTTCCTCTGTCTCTCAATGTCCCACTCTCTCTTAATAAAAACAAACCATTTATGATTGTATAGTAACTGAACTCCTTAATAAAACATAAATAAAACAATTTGGCGATAAAAAAAAATTTCCTCTGAAACTTGTTTTTGTTTCATCCCCTAAATTCTGTATGTTGTATTTCTATTTTTATTCACATCAAAATTCTTTAAATTTTCCTTTTGATTTTCTCTTTGACCCATTGATAATTCATGAGTGTTACTTCCCACGTATTTGTGAATTGTCCAGTTTTCTTTCTGTTATTGAGTTCTAGCTTTATACTACTGTGTTTGAAAAACACACTTGATATAAATCTTCCTGGATTTGTTAAGACTTGTTTTGTAGCCTGACATAGGAATCTATCCTGCAGAATGTTCCATTTGCACCAGAAAAAAAAAGTGTATTTTGCTGATATTATTTGTTTGGTCTACTTTGTCTATAGTATTGTTTCAGTCCACAGTTTCCTTACTGATTTTCTGCCTGGATGACCAATCCATCGTTAAAAGTAGGATGTTGAAGTTGCCTACCACTAATGTAGTCCTGTCTATCTCTCCTTTCTGCTTTACATATCTAGGTTCTTTGATGATGGGTGCACATGTATTTACAGTGACCATGTTCTATTGATGAATTGATCCCTGTATCACAATATAATGACTTTTTTTTTGGCTCTTGGGATAGTTTTCTATTTAAAGTCTGTTTTGTCTGATATAAATATAGCCATCCCTGCTCTTGTGTGGCTACCATTTGTGTGGAATTTCTTTTTGCATCCCTTCATTTTCAGTCTGTGTATGCCATTAGAGCTAAAATGAGTCTCTTCTAGGAGCATGTAATTGGATCTTTTAAAAAATCCATTTGAATACTGTTTTTTTTTTTTGTAAGAGAGAGAGAGAAGGAATCAATTTTATTTATTTTTTTCACATGGCCTTTGTTTCTCCAACACTTAGTTGTATATATGAACCTGGGTCCTCACACATGCCAGGCAAGTGCTCCAACTGCTGAGCCACCGCTCTAGCCTCTACTCTTTTTTTTAAAATTGAGAATATATGTTGTTGTTCCTACTCGGTTTTTAAAAAATATATTTTATTGAGGATATGTGTTGTTGTACCTACTCTATTTTTTAAAATTTTATTGATATGTGTTGTACCTACTCTTTTTAAAAATTTTATTGAGAATGTGTTGTTGTACCTACTCTGTTTTTTTTAAATGAAGAATTTGGTCCATTTACATGCACAGTAATTTTGATAGGTAAGAAGTTAGTACTGCCATCTTAAAAATTGTTTTCTGACTGTTTTGTAGTTCCTTTGTTCCCTTCTTTTTCTCTTGAATTCTTCTTTTGATTTATCTACCAAAGATTTTTTTCTCTGCAGTTACCATGAGGCTGACATAAAACATCTTATAACTTTATTTTAATCCGGTAACAACTTTGTATGCATATAGAAGCTTTACACTCTTAACCTCCATGTTTTATGTTATTGATGTCAGAGTTCACATCTTTCATATATCCTGTGATCATTAACAAATTGTTGTAGCTATAGTTCTTTCTAATATTTTTGTCTTTTAACTTTTATGCTAGAGTTAAAAGACTCTCGTCTTCAAGTCTACAGTCCTTTAACACAGGCTGGGAAGGGGCTGGCCTGGCATGGGGGGCAGTGGGCCTGGAGGCTTAGTCTGTGGGTCCGGTGCTGAAGTTCACTGGGGCCAATGGCAGAGCTGGGTGTTCTCTACTTCACTACCCTCCCCCATGTGGGGGGCATGTCTCTCCTCATGTGCTGGCCAGCTGAGGGAAAGATGGTGTAGGTCATATGAAACTGTCCACCTCCCTGCTTCAATGAGTCTTTTCATATTTCTGTGCTACACACTGATGCTATAACAACTCACCTGAATTCCTTAGTTCTTGTGAAAGTATTTTTGTATGTGGATAGCTGTTCAAGCCAATGTTTTTGTGAGGGGGCAAGTGTTGGAAACTCCATTCTGCCATCTTGCTGACCTTACTCCTGCTTATGTCCTTATATCACACAGTAACCACAACTTTGTAAATGTGTAACACATATAAACAGAATGTAATCATTCTGTTTGTGAATATAATTTTTACATCCAAATACTATATTATGAACTTTCTCCCATGATAAAGTATTCTATTTAAAATATTTTTAATGATTGTGTAATATTCCACTGTTGGATTATTGAACATTATCTATTATAGTTGGTTTTATACATTTATTCTTTTATTATTATAAAAGTTTTCTAGGGAGTCATTATGTCTTGGGCATATACTTGATTACTTCCTTTGGATCTAGTTCTCGATGTGGAATAGCTGCAGAAACTCTACCAATTTTACTATTCCTTATTGTTATCACCTCAAGTAAATAGCGCTCCCATCTCCTGTATCATAAAGGTTGGTTGGATATTGTGGTTGCTGATGAAGAAAAGGTGAACAGTGGCTTCACTCGAGCAGGTCTTAACTTCCTTTCCAGTGCCTTTTATATTTCATCAGACTAGACAGATTTATGATTTGACACAAAGATTTGACCTGTGGGTCATGTAAAAGATTTAGAAGTTGTGCCCATAGAGACTTTATATATGCAGAAATGCAACATGAATACCATTTCAGGATTCGTGACACTTTGCCTGTGAAATGAGTATTGTTCATACTCAGGACTAGAGAGAAAATCCACACTGATTTTTCAGCCAAGCTATCAGCCAATAATTACCAAATAGTTGTGCTTTTGGAATGATCTGCAACCATAGAAAGCCTTTTCCATATGCATGGATCCTTTTTTATTTCTTCATTTGCTGTTCATATCAATTCTATTTCTATGATAGATAAGTAAAACCATAATAAATTATGGTTGAGATTGTACAAAAGAACATTCCTTTCCGAATAGTTTTTACATGTCAATTATTTCTTTTTTTAGATTCGGATCCTACAAAGAAGGACACAATTATGAAAACAATCATCATTTTCATATGAATACTCCCAAATACTTTTTATGAACTATTTAAAACATGAAGTCATTGACTGGGCAAATCAAAGGGGAAAATATGTAAGATAGAAAGAAGAGTTTAATGAAAGTGTGAAAATTCATGGAGAAGCTCAATTTTTAAAAGTAATATAGTGGGAACTTCCATCCATTTCTAAAATATGTTGTTTAATAAAAGCATTTCTTCAAATTACTTTTCTGAAATTTTTGATGAAAATAGAATGTGGGGTAATATAAGAAGTGTTACTATTCAAGATAAAAGAATTTTAAAATGACATAGTTTCTCAGTGCTTAAAAATAGGAAATCAACTTACTGATTAGCTGGAAGGATTACTCAAAAAAATCAGCCTTTAGGGGCTGGAGCGGTGGCTCAGCAGTTATGGCGCTTGCCCGGCATGCGGGAGAACCCAGGTTCAAACTCCAGCACCCATGTACACAACTAAGTGTCAGAGCAATGAAAGCCATGTGAAAAACTCAATAAAAATTGATTCTCTTCTCTCTCTCTCTCTCACTCTCCTTCCCTCTTTAAAAAAAATCAGCCTTTAATTCTTGGGACACAGTACAGACTAAGTCTAATTGCTAGACAGCTAATCGTGAGTACGGCTTCTAATGCTTCAGTAGCCCTCTGCACCATCACCATCCCTCCCTGAGCTGTGACAGAATCCTCTCTCTCCTCCATGCGTAATGTTACTCCATGGATGGATGTGCACATGTGTTACTGCCTCCACTTAGGACACCAGGCTCTCAGGGTGCATACCTTGATACACAGCAGGGACCCACAGAGGGAATTTTCTTCTTTAGAGCAAAACAGGAAGGTAATGGAGAGGTCTCAGCTCTATAACCCTGTCTGCCCAGATTGTTATTTGAATGTTGGCCATGGAGATACATAAGAGCTTAGACCTGCAAGGTACCCTGAATTTGTTTTGTCCTTTGGGGCAGAGATAAAAAGTAGAAGAGACTTTCCAAAGGTTTTAGGCTACCAGCTAAGGGGCCTCCTTGGTTCTATTTAGAGCATACACTGTATGCCAAATAGTATCCCTGGGCTGGTTTTTTTTTTTTCTTTTTAAAGAGAGAAGGACAGTGAGAGAGAGAGAGAGAATCAACTTTTACTGAGTTTTTCACAAGGCTTTCGTTGCTCTGACACTTAGTTGTGTGCGTGGGTGCTGGGGTTTGAACCCGTGTACTCGCTCGTGCTAGGCAAGCACCGTAACCACCAAGCCACCGCTCCAGCCCCCACAGATGCTCTTCTAATGAAAAGAATAAAAGAGATGGCTTATGACTCTAAGCCTAGAGATAACAGGGCTTCAGTCTTGTCTCACTGTCTCAGAGAAGCCAGCTGTCCTATGGTGCCCACCCCCGTGGAAGGGTGGTGAGGAATGGGTCTTCCAGCCCTAGCTGTCCTTTGGATGACCTTAGCCCCAGCTGATTACTTGAGGGCAACTTCAGGAGAGACCTGAGCCCCAACCATCCACCTTAGGCACTGCCAAATCTTAGCAGATTTTAACTGTTATTTTTAGCCACTAGTATTAGGGTCTTTTTTTTTTTTTTTTAAGCATCCATATGGCCCTTAAACTTACTCAAGTTTGAGAAAGTTTAAGAACCTGGAAACACCAAATTATTCGGTTTCTGTTACATCCACGGTACAATGCTCAGCACAGGGTGGTGGTGGTAAGTTTCACTTAACAAAAGGCAATGCCCTAAATGCAAAGCATGAGAGTTGGAAAGTTACAGAGAGTGTGAATAGGAACTACTGATTATTTACTTTCTGTTGAGTTAGGTGCTTTACCAACATTGTCTCCTGACACTCCTGTAAAGTTAAGTAACCCAGATACCAGCTGGGGTCTCTCTACCTTTCATCTTTGGATAAGACAGCCAGAATCCCCACTGCATTCTGTCTGAAAGTCAGCATCTTCCCCAAGACGTCTGTGACCTGTGGGAGGTGACGGGAACAAGACTCATACTCCTCTATAGTCACCTCTCTCATCAATTTTCCACTCTCTTATTTCAGTTCTTATGGGGTCTCATTGTTCCATTTTTACACCTGAATTATGTTACTATGCAAGGTAAACGCAAGCAGAGAATGTGTTTAATGCACCTAGCCAGTGCCTGGTATTCAGCAGGTGCTCAGCATCTCCCAGAGTTCTGGGGAGGCAGATCTCCACTGAGGCAGCTGACAAGCAAGCAGAACTTGCTTCTCCTCAAAACAAAGTAGAACAAAACCCTCAGTGTTTTAGTGGTTCTCATATTTTACTGAAGGCTTGGAAAGATAAGAGGTTTACATTATAAAAACTCAAACATATTCAAATAGAATAATTAGATGTTTCATGAATCGTGTCTTTTCTACATCAGGTAGTATAGAAAATCTCTCCCATCAGGGGTGTTCCACCTCTTCTCTAAATTTCTGCTGATTTCTAATGCAAATCAGCTTAATCATCTCTTTTTCTTAATCTTCTGTTTACTAATCAGGCTTTTGGGACCTCACCTTCCATCTTAAATGGCTTATCCAAGTGGGAGATTTCAATACATTTCTCAGTAAATGACAGAACAGGCAGAAAGTCTGAACCAAACAATAGAGTAACATAGAACTGTGCTCCCAGGAAAGTTCAAATTGCTCATTCAAGTGCATGTAGAACATTTACCAAAACTGACCACATGCTAAGCCAGAAAGCAAGCCTGAGCAAATATCAAAATTCTGATTTAATACAGATTATATTTTCTGGAGATAAGTTAGAAACAAATAGCAAAAAAAAAAAAAAAAAAAAAAAAAAAAAAAAAAAAAAAAAAAAAAAAAAAAAAAAAAAAAAAAAAAAAAAAAAAAAGAAAAAAAAGAAAAAGAAAAGATATTCCTAAATGTTGGATGTAGAAGCTTCTAAGTAATTTGTGAATAAAAAAAGAGGACACAATGGAAAGTACTTTGAACTAAATGGTAATGAAAATACAGCACATCAAAAGTTGTGGGACATAGTTTTGTATTTTGAGGATAATGTGTAGCTTTGAATGCACAGATTAGAAAAGAAGAAAGGCTGAAAATCAGCTTCCTGTGTACCCGACAAGAGAATCTTGAAAAGGAACAGAAAATTAAACTTAAAAGAGAGTAGAAAAAAAGGAAATCATGGTGAAAGCAGAAATTAACGAAATGAAAACAAACAGATAAAAATCAGCAAAGCCATAAGTTGGTAAACTAATAAAATTAATAACTCTTTGGTAGGGATGATCAAAAAAGAAGGAAACCAAGAAGGCTAATACAACCAACACCAGGAATGAAAAAGTAGGGACAGCTATCGATCTTACAAACATTATTTATGAACAATTGCATGACAATCTGTCTTAAAATATAATGTACACACTGATGCAAGAAAAAATAGAAAATGTATTAAAGGAATGGAATTCATAATTAAGCAAATAAAACAATTTCTGAATTGCACACTAAAGTCAGAAGCAAAACAAATCTGCCGTGTGTTCCAGCGTATCCTCAGCTCATTCCTGTGGATGCTGGCTTGCCTGTGCCGTGCTCTATCTCAGTGTTCTTTTCCCCACAGCCTCCTTTGTTATGTCAGGCTCCAGCAACAGGCATGAAGACAGTGGCCTTACAGAGATGACTTAATCCACTTCCACAGTTGTGTATGGTTAAGCCTCTGTAATAAACCTTTACGTGTATTCTAGTGGTTCTGTTCTCTGATTAAAGTCCTGCTATAGCCTCTCACAGTGAAACTCCAGGCCCAGACAGCTTACCAGTGGTTTTAACAAACTAAAATATAACAACAATCTTAGCCTCTTTTCCAGAGAAGCTGAAAATGTAGAATACTTCATCTGTATGAAGTTATGTGGAATACTTTTTAACTTTTATGAAGTCAGCATAACTTTGGTATCTGTGATGACTAGTTTCCTGTGTCAACTAGATTAGGCCATCAGATGCCTAGATAGTTGGTTAAACATTTTCCTGGTTGTGTTTGTAAAGGTGTTTCTGGATGGGCTTAACGTTTTCATGTAGACTGAGTAAAGAAGATTGCACTCACTGATGTGGGTAGGACTCATCCAACCCACTGGAAGCCTGAATGGAGCAAAAAGTCAGGGTAGGAAGAATTTACTTTCTCTACCTATCTTTGGGCTGGGACATTGGTCTTCTCCTGCTTTGGGATTTGGACTTGGGGTGGAACTTATACCATTGGCTTTCCTGGTTTTTGGCCTTCATTTCAGATGAATATAATATCATCAGTTCTCTTAGGTCTCCAACCTACTGATTTCCAATCATAGGACTTTTTATCCTCCATCACCATGTGTGCCAATTCCTTATGATAACATTCTTTCTCTCTAACCACCCCCCTCTACACACGCACGCACACACACAGAGTTGTCTCTGCTTTTCTAGAAAACCCAAACTAATTCATTATAAAAACTGAAAATAATGTTAAATTAAGGGAAAAATTATGGATCAGTTTCTATCATATACATAGTTATACAATTCCTAAACAAAATACTAGCAAAACAAATCCAACCTTGAATAAAAAGGTAATAGTGTATGACCAATTCAGATTTCAGGAATGCAAGGTCGGTTTAATACTTGAAACTCCACCAATGTAATTCTCCATATCAACAATGTATATAAAAAATATATGTAAAAGGCCTGACAAATCTTAACAGCCATTCATTATTTTAAAAATAAAAAAACTTGTTAGTATACTAGGAATAGAAGAAAACTTGTAATAAAATGTACAGAGGGCTCCTTGGCTTACAATGCAGTTATGTGCTGATGAACCCATCATAAGGGAAATATCATAAGTCAAACACATGTTTAGTATACCTAACCTACCACATGAACACCATACCTTATTCTGACCTACCTTAAATATGCTCAGAACATTTATATTAGCCTATATTTGGGCAAAATTATCTAACACAAAATCCATTTTATAATAAAATCCTGAGTGTTTCATACACAAATACAAGTGGAGGTTTTGAAGAAATGATTGCTGGTGAAGACACAGTCCCCCCAAATACTACATTAGGCATACAGTTATTTGCCCTTGTGATGGTGCAGCTGACTGGGTGCTGTAGTTCACTGCTGCTGCCCAGCGTCATGACAGAAGATCATATCACATAGCACTAGCCTGAGAAAAGATCAAACTTTTAAAATCTGAGTCTATTTTCTATTAAATGCATATTGCTTTGTACCATCATGAAGTTGGAGCATTATAAGTGTAACTGTCATAAGTTGGAGACCATCTTTATGTACAAAATTTTATGGTAACCGTGCTTGCTCTGAATTTTATTGAGTGCTTTCCTCTCCGGATCAGACAGGAGGCATGAATGCTTGCTACAACACTACTGTTTGATATTGTATTAGAAGTTGAAGCTAGTTGCAATAAGGCTTGAAGAAAAAATTGTCATTATTTTCACACAATGCACTTGTTCATGTGGAAAGCCAAAAAGAATCTACAGGTAAAGTATTGGAACAGTGGAAGCAGAAAACAAGTAGAAAACTCCCATCTTAGGATGAACTGGAAGTAAACCAGAATTCAAAAGAACTGTACACCTGCTTCATGTCATTCAAGTCTTTGTTCCTTATTGTGGCCCATGTGCCAACAGCACTGACATCTCTTGGGGGCTTGTTAAAAATGAAGAGTCAGGGCTTGTCATTGGTCTGCTAAATCAGAATTTGCATTTTAACAAGATTGACAGGTGATGCATAACCACAGTAGAGCTGGAGAGGTCCTAATCTTGGTGCCCCAAGAGATTGCAAGCCCTGAACTGAGATTGAGATAATTCTGGGTGGTTCATATCCTTAGACACCTAGCCAAAAATAACTACATAACTGAAAGACACTATCCTTGTTGTGTATATAGAAATGAACACATATTAAAAAATCCCTTGACATCTTCCTACAGCAGTATGCTTAGTGCAAATCAAAATATACACTTTTAACTAGTTTTAGCAGAAGGTACATGGAGCATTAGTTACAAAATCCCCTTAACGTTCCTTATCACAGCACCCCTAACCATTCTGGCTTCATGAATGTTTTTGGTTGAACCTAAAATAAAATAAAGCTCTGATGTTTGGGTGTGGTTGACCACAGTTTCTCTGCTTGCTGGCCCTTTTGGACAGACCCATTGGACTGCCTTAGAGAAGGAAGTTCAAGCCTGTAGTAAATATTGGGGTGTAGAGTCACCTCCTGGGAACTGATGGGACTGCTTTGGAGACTATGATAATGTGGCTGAGTCTGAAATGATTAATAACCTTCTTGGTCTGTGAAGCCAGCTGGACGCAGTGAAACCAGCTTGTTCTTGGCTGTCATTTTTAAGGTTTCTGAGGAAATCTATAGATTAGAAACAAAACCATTTCTGTGGAAATTTGGGGTCCTTATTAATGCCAGCACCGTAGCAAAAATTCTATGATCGGATCTAGAATGATTAGGATCCTGGCACCCATTTTCTCTTCAATTCCGGTTTACTTTGTAGAGAAAGGGCAGATTCCGAGTGTGTGCTCTGCTTTTTAGCAGAGTGAAACACTATATAAACATTTCTCTCTGCTTTTTTCCCTTTTTGATCATAACAAACTTTCTAATTATATCTTTGTAAACATTTTTTAATATTTCTGGCAGTTTTCCCTTTCTTTCCTTTTTAAAAATTAGCTGTCCAGCAAGATGTTTCATTTGGAGTTGGAAATGTACTTCTTTTACCCCTACTCCCATTTACTTCTGCCATGCAACTTTCTAACTCCTACTTGGTTCCATTTTTAAACTGAGACATGATGTTTGTATATATTTATGGAGTACATTATAATGATTTGATACATGTATACAGTGTGTAATGAGCAAATTGGGGTAATGAGCACTTCCACATCTTTAATTGTTCACCATTTTTATGTGTGAGGGATTTGGTACTCTTTTTATGAGTCATTTTGAAATGTATCACAGATTGCTTTTGTCAGTAGTTACCCTCCTGTGCTGTGGAAAACTGGAGTGCATGTCTGTGTCCCTGATTTAACTTCCTCCCATCTTCCTTCTCTGTGTCTAATGATGACTATCCTCCTCTGCTCTCCTGTAAGATCAACTTTTCAGTTTCCACAAATGAGCACCCATTTTTTAGTGTGCCCTTAATGAGACAGGTCTGATAAACCAGGGACTCCTAACCTGGGATGACGGGATTCTGTAGATTGAGGAAGATAGACTCCTATGGGAGAATGAAAATATCCAAACATGTCCCCTTATTTTACACCAGACATACTCTTAACTGTCAGGGTCTTCATTTTGAAGACCAAACACTCTGCTCTTCCCTACTTATTCTTAAGTGAATTGCCTGCCGAGTAGAATCTGCCAATCACAGAGATGTTGACTCTTGCGTCCCATTGCTCATTTGTTTTCACATCATGGTACGCCTTTTAGATGATCAGATAGATTCTGTGGACAATATAAGAGATAAGAAGAAGGAAAGGTATTTATCTGCTATTTCATGCAGTGGTGTTTCATTTTATTTTATTCATGTGGGCCAGTACAGTAGACTCTTCTTATCCATGGTTTCGCTTTCTGTGGTTTTAGTTACTTGATGTCAACAGTGATGTAAAAATATTAAATGGAACATTCCAGAAATAATTGAGAAGTTTAAAATTGAGTATTGTTTGATTCGGGTGGTATGATGGAATCATGGCCATCCCATTCCATCCTGCCCCGAAGATAACTCATCCCTTTGTCCAGAGTCTCCATGCTGTTCATGCTACTTGCCCGGTAACCTGGAGTCATCTACGTTATCAGATCGACTGTCACGATACCACAGTGCTTGTGTTCAAGTAACACTTGTTTTAATAAAGTCTCCAAAATGCAAAGGTGGTGAGGCAGGCAATTTGGATATGTCAAAGAAAAGCCATAAAGTGCTTTCTATAAGTGATAATGTGAAAATACAATAAGGTATTTTGAAAGGGAGATCATAGTCACATAATTTTTAAGTATATTGTTACAATTGTTCTATTTTATTATTGTTGTTAATCCCTTACTGTGCCTAATTTAGGAATTAAACCTTATCATGGACATGGAAACACAGGAAAAAATCCAGTACACACAGGGTTTGGTGTATATCTGGGGTTTCAGGCATCCACTGTGGGGCTTGGAATATATCTCCTACAGATAACAGGAATCGCTTAGCTATTTTGATTCCCATGGATTTAAAAAGCATTTAAATATTTTAGGTATAGCCTCCTATAAGCTAATATCAATGTATTATCTTTCTCTCTGTGGGTTTTTATTTCTCTTACAAAACCTTAATATATATTAAGGAGCTTTAGAAGAGTTAATATGTTGAACTCCCTTCATTATACAAGCAGCAGCATAAGCAATCTCAGAATTAAAAACAGTAAACAAGGCTTAGAATGGGAACCAATTAATCAAACATTGATAACACAGACACCCTTAATAGACTTATTTTCCACTGCATTCAATTTTTAGGCATTTTAGAGCATATGCCCATATCAGAATTCTGAAATTCATAATCACAGGGCTGGAAGGGAACGTAGAAACTGTATAATTTAGCTTTCTTCCTTTGCACATGAGAAAACTTAATTGGGGAGCATGAGGTGACTTGTGCAAGGACAGTGTTGCAAAGCAGAAAATCTTGTGCAAGCATGAAGTTTTTTTTTTCTTGTTTTTAGATAGAATCAGTTTTACTATATTTTCATCTGGGTTTGTTTTTTCCAATACTTACCTGTGTATGTGGTGCTGGAGATCGAACCTGGGTCCTTGTGTATGCCAGGCAAGTGCTCTACCACTGAGCCACTGCTCCAGCCTTGAGCATGTTTTCTTGGCTCCCCGGTTGTTATAGTTTGGATCCCCTGGAGGCTCCTGTGTTGAAGACTTGGTCCTCAATGCAGCAATGTTCAGAGGTGGAACTTTTGGGAAGTGATAGTATCACGTGGACTCTAATCTCATCAATGGATTAGTCCACTGATGGCTTCATAATTGAATGGGAGGAGGCAGAAACTATGGTGGTAGGGTACAGAAGAAGTAAGTCATCAGGAGCATGCCCTGGAAAGGCTGCCACGAGGTGGACAGCTTTGTTCTACCACATGCGCCCACAGCCATATCATCCTACCTCTCCTCAGGCCCAAAGCAATGGAGCCATTAACCTTGGACAGAAACCTTCTTACTTTAAGTTGATTTTCTCATGTATTTCATAACAGCAATGGAGAAATGACTAATACTCTGGTCCAGGATTCCACATTCCCAGGCTGGTACCTCTTATAAAATTGGTGGGGAAAATATTTCCAGGATAATTTTTTTTCATCTTTCAGAAGCAGTGATTTTATGTTAAGATTTGTGGGAAACAGAAATTTGTAAGGACCATCTCTGCTTTCCCAGAAATATGGGAGAAAGGACAGAGAAGAGCAAGGCAGAAGCAAGTGTCCCAGGAAAAACAGTCTCTGATGTCTCTCCTGGGGGTGGAGGACCCGCTTGTCTCTAGGGGGCTCCAGGAGCCCTCCTCGCTGGGATCTGTGAAGCCACAGGCAGTTAGCACGCCTTCCTCCTGTGGCTGTTTCTCTTAAGTGCGATCCTGGGGGATCTTCCTGAGTTGATAGATCTGTTAATTAGCATGAGTTAATCATCTCATAATGTATAGCTTTATCCAAACATCACAATGTTTACCATAAGTGTATAGTTATGATTTGTCAATTGAAAAGGACATTAATAAAAGCATATGTAAAATAAAATGCTTGCTGCTCCGCTACCCGGTGTTGTCTGTCTCAGCTGTCCACATTCTTTGGAGCCACTTTGTTTCTGAATCCAAGTTGTGTCTTTCAGCAGTAACATGGCACGCAGCAACATTCTCAGAATTCAGGTAGAAATCCTAGTCACCCCCTTCCAGCCCTGGCTGTTGTCATGGTACAGGCTGCAGGCCCACCACGGGGTTGCCTTATAGGGAGGAAGTTTTCTTCTGATCAGGTACCCTGGGAGGACTTGCTGCTCTCTGCCTACCACCTGCTGCCATTCATCCAGGGGCTGGGCAGAGGGGTGGGTGCAGAGACATGTGGGAGGGGGGCTCTCCTGGGAGTAGGGGTGCTCACATTCAGGCTGCAGAGGGGAATGGCAGGCAGACTGCCTCTTCTGCCACCCTTCTGTCCTGACTGCTTGTCCCCCTCAGCTAGCTTATGCTCAGAGGGCAAGAAGGGGAAGATGTGAAAGGCAGACTCACTTTGGGGGTACAGTGAAGCTGGAAGGATCTGAGGGGGATGGGTCTGACCCAATCTCTGGAGGCACAGGCTTAACTTGGATTGTGCAGCCTGCCCCCTGGGTTGTCGGGTGCTGGAGCATCAGTTATATAGCCATCACCTCATCAAATTTTCAGTTTACCGAAGATACTAAGGTGTGGCATGGGTTATAACATACATCAAACATCATTCTTATCATTATTATTATTATTATTTGGTACTAGGGGTTGAACCCAGGAGTGCTTAACAACTGATCCGTATACCCAGCCATACATATATATCTATGTGTGTGTGTGTATGTGTATTTTATTTTATATTGAGACAAGGTCTCATTAAGTTGCTGACAGCCTCACTAAGTTGCTGAGGCTGACTGTGACTATGATCCACCTGCCTCAGCCTCGGGAGCCACTGGGATTACTGGTATGCACCACTGCACCCAGTGCTCCTCATTATCATTGAAGGGGGTCTAGGTGGTTAGGGAGTGGCTTGCTAAAATGATTCAGTGAATGTTCCTTACCTGGTTCAGCCATGGTTGCCCCATAATTTGTGGACCTCTGTATGGGGTCAGCAGTCATTAATTGACTGATGATGCTTAACACTACATGGCAATGTGAGAAGGAATGTCACACCTTGCATGGAGGATCTGATCCTTCAGCTGTGAAAAGGTGGTCCATTTAAATGGGAGGCACCCTGTGACCCTGAAGCACAGAACACCCACCCAGGCTCCAGATGTCCACTAGGGGGCCTTTAGAGTTCTGGGGCACAGTACAAGAGAGAGGAACAGAATGTGTCAGCTTCTGCCCAGCCATGACTTTGCCACCCAGTTTGAAGTTTGACGTTTTCTCCAGCATCCACCAGGATGTTCTCTGGCTTCAGATCTCCATGCATGATGCCCTTCTCGTGGCAGCAGCACATGGTGCACATGACCTGCCAGGGCACTGGGCTTCTCCCTCCTGCATGCCACCAGCCTCCAGGATGTGATGCTGTAGCTGTCCGCCACTTGCATGGTCTGCCACAAGGTGGTTGTTTTCAGTGGTTTCAATGATGTGAAATAGTTTGATCAGCTTTGGGCACTTCACCGTCTTCATTAGATCCAGTTCAGATGCAATGATGGGGAAGCTCTGATCTACCTTTGGCAGGACTTTCATGGCCACCTCTGTTGTGGTCAGGAAGTGGCAGACCAGTTTCACCTGGGCACAGTTGCCCTCTGCATGGTTCATGAGGGGATCCTCAAAGCAGGAACTGACTGGGAGGCCTTGCCACACTGTTATATATCCTCGTCACACTCTCTACACATTGTAACTAGCAACACCAGCTAACAGTACCAAGAAGAAAAAGAAAAAACCACCAAACCACCAGATGAGCTAACTATCTGTGAGTCTGACAGGTCACCAAATAAGAGTTCCTTGTGCTTATGGACAAAAAACCCAGCTGCAACCAGGGCCATCTTATAAGTGCTGTTTGAAATTCCCTGACACTGGCTCCTTTTGAAGTGAGAACAAGAAATGCCAGTCACTGCTGGGCATAATCCACAGTTGTGGTCTCACTTTTTAGCCTCAAAGACCCTCCCTCTTTAATAAGACTGGGCTCCAGAAGCTTTTTGCTTCCGTGGACTATGGAGACTAATACTTGCTTGGTTCGTTCATTTGCTTGCTTGTTTGTTTTTGGTACTGGGGATTGAACCCAGCAGTGGTTTAACCACGGAGCTACATCCCTAGTCCTTTTTATTTTGAGACAGAATCTCATTAAATTACTGAGGCTGGCCTTGAACTTGTGATTCTCCTGCCTCGCCCTTCTGAATCACTGGGATTACAAGTGTATGCCACCATGACTAGCTACTCACTTGTTTAGAAATTAAAACCTGTAGGATGCTCTAATGACATTTTCATTTTGAGTCTGAAAATCTGAAATAACTTTTGATTTATTATTTATTTAGTACTAGAGATTGAACTCAGGGGAGCTTAACCACTGAACCACATACCAGCCCTTTTTTATTTTTTATTTTGAGACAAGCTCTCACTAAATTGCCAAAGCTAGCCTCGAACTTGTGATCCTCCAGCCTCAGTCTCCTGAGCTGCTGGGATTACAGGTGGGTGCCACCACACCTGCCCATAACTTTGCCTTTCAAGGACCTCATAGTATCTACATTCAAGTATTTAATTCCTTTTTTTTTTTCTTTCAACTTGGGATTTCCAGGGTAATTTTTTTTTTTTTTTTTTTTTTGTACCAGGGATTGAATCCAGGGGTTTACAGGCATGTACATCCATGCCTGGCTTGTAGCTTGTACTTCCTTTTTAAAAGGTGATTGGAGTGACTGGAGCAGTGGCTTGGTGGTTACAACACATGCCTGGCATGCACAAGGACATGAGTTTAAACCCCAGCACCACGTACACAATGAAGTGTCAGAGCAACAATAGCCACATGAAAAACTAAATAAAATTGATTTTTCTCTTTCTCACTCTCTCACTATTCTTCTCTCTTTAAAAAAAGAAAATGATTGGGGCGGGACTGCAGCCTCTCTCTCTTAAAAAAAAAAAGTGGGGTGAAGGGTCAACCACAGGTGAGGGTGCTGCTTGGTTAATGTTATCTTGAATCAGAGCAAGTAAGGGGCTCATCTATGGAAAAAGCACCATTTATTTGAGATTAATGGGGGTGCAAAATTAGGAAGGAAGTAAATGGCTGTCAGTTCTTTGGAATCTAGTTTTAAAATTGAGACATTGTCCAACACAAGCAAGAGAGAGCATTCTTCATGGTCATTTTCCTGTACATTACAAATGGCTTTTTGAAAAGCACCTCCCGGTACGTGACATTTGCTCTATTGCCCAGATTTGGTCATAGGAAATCCTGGGGATATCTCTGGCAGAAAGCAAGCTGGCTTTACTAATAAACTGCTTCCACTTTCCTTTCCCTCAAAATATCAAAAGAAACTTCCGTCCTCTTGCACTGAAGCAATGGCGAAAGCTTACTTTTTCCTTTGTTCTTATCACAGTGAGGCCTATTTGCCAGAGTATCCTTTAGATTTCAATTTGTCCTCTTAAGTCTTTGCAAGCACCTGTGGTCTCTCCTTTTTCAAAGTGCTGAGATTTATTTTATTTATTGCATAGACACCTGTCTAATTTTTCACCAAGTGGCAAAAGCTCTACAGAATACCTTGCAAATCAACATCTTATATGAACAGGGAGAGATGCTCTTCCAGGTGCTTCTGAACGAAGCCATGCAGAACTGCTCCTCACTTACACAGAGCCAGGACTTTAAAGTTACAACAAAATTAAAGTTCAATCAAAGCATCGTGCCCTTGGAACAGTTTTGCTTCGTGGATTTCAAGTAGTTCATGTACTTGCAGTTGCTAGAATTTCCATAAAAGGAACAACGGGGGTGCTATGTCGCATCACTTAAAAGTGATCGTAGCTGTTATCATAAAGGGGGAGGAAATGAAGGCAGAGGAAAGATTACAGGAATAGAGTTAGCTGCAAATGGAAGGCAAAGTGCCTGAGCACTATGCTGTGCCCATCTGATGTGTCCCTCTCATGTCCTTTATTGATGGCGTCTGAGGTTTGGGGAATTTCTGTGGGTTGCCTCTCCAGCCAGGAAAGGCAGCATGCCTCAGGTTAGTGCAATAGCTTCTAAAAAAGGTCTCTTACCTCTAGGTCTGCATAAGACCATTCTCTGGAGTGCAGGGAAAATAGTCATCAGAATTATTATTATAGGGCTGGAGCGATGGCTCAGTGGTTACACCACTATCGGAACAACGAAAGCCACATGAAAAACTAAATGAAATTGATTCTCCTTTTCTCTTTCCCACTGTCCCTCTCTCTTTAAAAAAAGAATTATTATATCCAATTGTATTTTGGTGTTTTGAATTTCTATTTTGGGGTTACACTTATTGCAACAGTATATAAAGGTGTCCTGTCACAGGCAGAGTCAATGTCAGCTAGGGAGACTGTTAGAAATGCAAATTCTTGAGTCCTATCTCAAACCAACTGCACATCTAAAATTCTAAAGATGGGGCTGACAGTCTGTGCTTTAACAAGCTTGCTACATGATTTCGCTACCCAGAAAAGTTTGAAAGAGCAAATGGGCTCTCAATGTGTACAATGTTTACAAGTGTAAACAAATACACAGTTATGAGAGATGCTCTTGGAAGAGGGATGCTTATGGATTGCTCAAGCAAAAACATCCGATGATGAAGCTGTAGTGGAAACTTACTGACCCAGGAACCACAAATTCTCCCCTTCCCATGATTCCTCATTTTTAAAGGTAATCTTGGAATGGGAAGGTTATTTAGCCTCTTTTAATTCCTGGATGATCATAAGTAAGTTATTTAACCACCCTGGAGAATCAAGATGATAGGAGATGTCACTATCTCCCAGGCAATTGTGAGAGTGGATTGCACTTGTGCATCCCCAAAGCAGTGAGCCTTAAGCACAAAGCAGATGCTTGGTGGTTCTTCCTTTCCTGTCTAGCTGGAGACCACACAGCATCGGTAGTTGAAGTTCTTCAGCCTGCTGAGGTAGATATATCGGTCCCCAAACACACTAGTGTATTACATGTATGGAAGCTAAAGAAGTCCCTTATGGTCTCCCATAACCTGATACATCACACGCTGTGAAGCCTTGACAGTAAAGGCAGAAGGAGAGAGCAGCGAATGAGCTTGTTCAGTATATATTTACTCTTTCCAAAAGCTGTGTGTAATTTTCCACCAAAACTCCAAGCTGCAAGCAGCAGCAGTAATCGGTAGATTATAAGCAGTTCAGTATCACATTGTCACGGGGAACAGCTATTAAATCCACATTCCCAGGTATCCTGGTAGAATGAGTTCTAACTGGCGCTTGCGTTAGCCTTGCAGCTGGACACAGCTGAGAGTTTTCATGGGCGACAAGTGTTGGCCAAAGCTTTCCACAAAGACACCTGGGAAATGCTCCCAAACTTTGGTCTTTGTAAGAACCTTCTGGGGAGCTCATGTACTTGGCACATCTTTGGGCTTCACCCCAGATATTTTGATTCTGTGGGTCTATTGTTATCAAGTTTCCCAGGTGATTCTATTGAAAGTGCTTCATGCAGAAGAGGATTTATATGACCTGAATCACAGATGTTTTAGAATTGATAAGCACTTTAGAACTTATTTGGTATAAGATTTCTTAACCTTTTTTTCCCTTCATAAGAGCCAAGATGATTGCCATTAAGATAAATGGATGACACTTTCTTGTTAATAGATTCAGGTTCAATAAAACCACAAATATTAGAAAGAACTAAAAAATGCCACAATATGAACAGCGGTAATTCACTGCAGACTGATGTGTAGATAAGACTGTCAGTGTGTTGTGCTCAATTCTCTACTGTTGAATTTAATACGACCTCTCAAGAAGATTTGTAAGAAGGTAAGGGAGAGACAATAAGTGTTAACACAGGGATAACCTTGAATTCACTC
The DNA here is from genome assembly GCA_004027875.1 of Aplodontia rufa. Classification (NCBI taxonomy): domain Eukaryota; kingdom Metazoa; phylum Chordata; class Mammalia; order Rodentia; family Aplodontiidae; genus Aplodontia; species Aplodontia rufa. Next base: position 12,403 of record PVKS010015310.1, on the reverse strand, counting down.
ATGTTTTTAAAATAATTCATTAGTAATCTTGAATATTTTATTAGTAGTAGATAAAATACAACGCACAATTGAGACACACCAGTGTAGCAGAGCCTGCTAGTTGTCCCCTGATATTTCTGTTCCCTGTGGTCCTATATAAAAGAATCTTCAAATTTTAGCAGAGAACATGCATACGCTGAAAAAACAAAATAAAACAACAACAACAACAAAAACAAAACATTTCCCAGCTTCCTGTAGCTAGGCAGGGCCGTGGGACTAGATTCTTCCCAATAGGATTCAAGAGGAAGTGGAGTATGACTTCCAGCCAATGTTCTTTCCAAAGTTGCTGTTTTCAAAAATCTAGAGTGACTCTTCTTGCAACTCTCTCCACCCCATCAAACTCAGGGATGCGCAGCCCTCAAGAGCTGAGGATGCTGTCCAAGCCACAGAAGCAGGGCAGGATGAGACAGGAGGTGATGCTGACACCGTAGGGGCTACTGTAGGGAGAAACATGCCTTCTGGACAGAGTTCCTTGAGGAGAAGTCTCTTTGGTCACCAGGCTGGCAGAGGGGCAGGATGAAAACTCTAAGGAGGATGACAGATGTCAGCATACGTATAATAAGGCTGGCCCGGGCAAGGAATTGCAGCAGAAAGCTGTAGGGTAGAGTAAGAGAGGTAGAAGGTAGAGGAGTGCTCTAGATCTGTCATTTGCAGTGCTAAGAAGTCCAGGCACTGAACTGAGAGCTACCTGAGTGCGAAGAGGGAGTAGGGGCTGGGTCTGGGTTTGGGTGAAATGACCATGACCTGCAATACATATTCAGGCTGATTCAGGATAAAGCAGAAAGGAGTCTTTAACTCCTGTCTTACTTAGTGTAGGCTGTTATACAGAAAACTACATATTGGATGGATTAAACAACACGTGTTTGTTTCTTACAGCTTTGCAGTCTAGAAAGCCTAAGATCAAGGTGCTGGCCTATTTGGTTCCTGGTGAGAGTCTTCTTCTTGGGTTGCTGGTAGCTACCTTCTCGATATATTCTCATGTGATAGAGACACACAAGATGCTGCTTCCTATAAGGACATTAATGCCATCATGTGGGCCCTACTTCCTTTACCTTTTCTATGCTTAAGTTCTTTTCAAAGGCCCACCTCCAAATGCCAGCACCCTGGGATTAGGGCTTGTTTTAGTCAGGTTGGACTGCCATATCAAAATAGCACATACTGTGTGACTTATAAGCAATCAAAATATATTTCTCACTGTTCTGGAGGCTGGAGGTGGCCAAGATCCAGGCATGAGTAGACTTGGTATCTGATGAGGACTGGCTTCTTGGTTCACAGATGAAGTCCTCTTCTGAGTCTTCATATGGTGGGAGAAGCAAGGGAGATCTCAGGCATCTCTTTTATAAGGACAATGATCCCATTCACGAGGGGAAGAGATGACCTGATCACCTAACAAAGATTCCACCCCTTCATACCATCACATTGGAGGGTTAAGAATTGAACATATGAATTTTGGAGAGATATAAATGTTCAGTGCATTGTAACTTCCCATGCAGAATCTGATTCAGAGAGATTTGAAGAGATAATATATCCATAAAATAGCTGGAGAAAAAACCCTCAAAGATGTGTTATTAAACAGCAAATAGCTAAAGATTGCATTAGTGAATTGGAAAATCAAACAAGAGGTTTTCTCAGAACTCAATGGGAAAAGTTACAGAGAGAGAATGAGGGGAAACAATTAAAGACATATGGAGGTAGATTTAGAAGTGTACGTGTATGTGTAGAAGTGAACAAAGAGGAGAATGGGGAGGGGAACAATAGAGAAGAATTTCCAGGACCAACAAAAGAGGAATTTTTTGATTGAATATGATGTTCAGATCCTGAACAGGATGAAGGAGACCAAATCCATATTGAGACACTGAGGTGGCACTTTAGAAATCACAGCCCTTGTTGCCACAGGTTCTAGAGAGATTTCAAATTGCTTAAGATTATGGGGTTGTGAGTTATTGCTTCAGCACCTGAACTCCTGAAATAACTGCTCCTATATTCTGTTGTCAAAGTATAGAACGGGTAGCCAGTGAATGCATCTTGATTGATGTTGCCTCAAGAGGAAAATGCTCACGAAATAATAATTTTAGATGCTAGGCAAAGCATCACAAATAACAGAATGTAAAATAACAGTAAGTGAGATAAATAACAATTCCGTGGAAGAAATAACTATTTTATATCTGGGCCTGCTGTTAACGCCCCTTAGAAAGTATACCAGGGAAACCTATTGATTATACAAGCTGAGTTTATTGAAATCTTGCAGGGTAAGAAAAATCCTGACCTTGTCAGAGTCACAGCAGAACCTCCAAGAGTTAGAGAAGGGGATTTTCTGGGTTTGTAACACTGATGTTAGGTGGTTTTAGGGCAGGGACTGACAGAATTTGTAAATCTGGCAAGTTGGTGGAACCATTCGTGGTCTTTGGAACATATTGATTCATGTAGAATTAATGTTACTATGGTCTTGTCTTACAGTATATGAGCTGCTGTTAAAATAATCGAAGTTTATTTTCTGTTGCACATCATGTTTTGATATAGTTTGTTTGCAAATTATGTCAGTTCATAGAAACATTGTGGTTTCCATTTCTTTTTCAATTGTAGTATCTAAGAATGCCTGGCAGGCACTTGATAAATGTTTGATTGAATGAATTAATAATTATTAAAGAAAATGCAAGAACAAAGCTAGTGGTCTCAAATGTCTATACATGAAGGCAATATGGCAGTGGGTCTTGATAAAAATGCAGATTCCTAAGGTCATTCCCCTATATAGTTTAATCCATTAGGTCAGGATTTGAGGCTAGGTGATTATGACAACGGTGGTGTTCAGATTTCACTTTTGAGAAACACTACCATAGTGGCATGGTGATAAACAAAATAGGCTTGATGTATTAACATGGAAAAAATAAAATGTACAAGTTTTTAAGACTTGGTGAAATCAGATAAATAGTTGAACAAAGGCGACTGATGGGTATCACCTTCAGAAAAAGACAGCGGATATAAAAGGGAGCAGAATGAATTCATATATCAAAGTTCACACCAATGTCACAGCCTGTGCATCTGCATGTGGGACCCAATGGTGAGAACTTGATTGAGAATTAAAGGAAAGAAAAATGGAACCCATATTTTTATGGGTTCTAGATCACAGTGTCTTGACAATTTGAGTTATCTTAGTAGGTTATTTATATTAATAATAAAATGTCTAAGTTTGAATGCTTTATTATATTTTTTATTGAGGTGAACTTAAGAATACATCAAACTAACCATTTTTTTAAAAAAAAGCAAAAAAAATTTTTAAAGAGAGAGAGAGAGAATCAATTTTATTTAGTTTTTCACGGACTTTCATTGCTCAGACACTTCATTGTGTATGTGGTGTTGGGGTTTGAACCACGTACTTGGGCATGCAAGGCAAGCACTGTAACCTCTGAGCCACTGCTTCAGCCACCATTTTAAAGTGAGCATTAGTGCTCACACAGTGCTGTGTGGTCACCACCTGTATCTAGTCCAAAAATTTTCATATCTCTCTCTCTCTCTCTCTCACACACACACACACACAAATCCTGTACGCATTAAGCAGTTACTCCCCCAACCCTGCTTCTCGGTTTCTGGTTTGTTTTTGTTGAGTTGTAAGACTTCTTTACATATTCTGGACACGAGGCCTTTACCAGATATGATTTGCACCAATGTACTGCCTGTCTCTATGGATTTATGCATTGTGAATGTTTCATATGAATGGAATCACGTGGTACGGGAGCATTTGTGTCTGGCTTCTTTTACTTAACGAAGTATTTCCAAGGTTTTTCCACATTGCAGCATGTATCAGTACTTCATTCCTTGTTGGGGCTAATAGTATTCATTGTATGTATACACCACAATTTGCTCATTCATTCATCCATCCACCTTTGGTTATTTGGGTATTTCCACCTTGGGCTATTATGAGTAGTGCTACTACTATTCTTGTACAAGCATTTGTCTGAGTACTTATTTTTAGTTATTTGATATATATATATACCTAGGAGGGCAATTGCTGCATTAAATGGTTTTTAAGGACTGCCAAACTCTTTTAAAGAATGGCTGAACATTTTACATTCTCACCAGAAATGTCTGGGTTCCAATGTCTCCATATCCTCACCAAAAGTTGTTATTTTCAGTTTCTTTTTTAAAAATTATAATCATCCTTGTGGGTGTAAAGAGGTATCTCCTTACGGTTTTGGTTCACATTTACCTAACGACTGATGATGGTGAACATCTTTTGATTTGCTTGTTGACAATTTGGGTATTTTATTTGAAGGAATGTCTATTTAATTCTTTTCTCTATTTTAAAATTTGTTTTTATTATTGAATTACAGGAGTTCTTTATGTATGCTGGATTTTAGGCCCTTGCAGATATGATTTGCAAATATTTTCTTTCATTCTCTGTTTTAAAAAAATAATTTGGGGGGGGTGGGGATTTAGTTCAGTGGCAGAGTGCTTGCCTAGCATGCGCAAGGCCCCGAGTTCGATCCTCAGCCCTAAAATAATAATAATAATAATAATAATAATAATAATAATAATAATTTGGTAGATTCAAAATTATCCTTCTATTAATAATTTCACTCCCTTGCATCCTGACATTCTTTAAATTTTTTTTAGTTGTACATGGCTAGAATACCTTTATTTTATTTATTTAATTTTATGTGGTGCTAAGGATTAAACCCAGTGCCTCACAGGTACTAGGCAAGCACTCTGCCGCTGAGTATAACACTAGCCCCACTTGAGTGAAACATTTGGTTAGGGTCCTGTATACATGAAAACCTATATTATACATTGACTCACTCTTAATGTCTTGGAAATACGTTGCTGATGGGAACACAAGTTTTCAGGTTTATTATTGCAGAAAAAAGATTGAAAACCACTTTTCAAAAACAATTATCTAGATTCAAGAATTGGAGTATGCATTCTGGATTCCTGGGTACCAAAAACTGGTGGAGAAGTATGAAATAATTGTCATGAGGGACACCAACTAACCTATGCAAGAAGTCTCCTTTACCTGAAAGTAGTGTCTAAATAATCTGCCACATGTTCTGCTGACATTTCTATTAGAAGTGAAGTGAAGTAATAAGGAAACTGCTTCTGCAAACCTTATTATGACAGTGTAGTGAAACAGGTGATGGGAACTCTTGGGAGAAAGTGATCATATTCATGAAAGCCAAGGAAGAAAACACTGATCAGTTGCATTTTTAGAGTATATATTGCATTAAGACTCAAATCATAATCCAATATGGCTTAAGTGAAAACAAAACAAAGTGACTTACATGAGGACTGTCCTTAGGGTTGTGAAAGTTCTTAGTGATGATGTTTGGGCACAGTTTTGTTCTATCTCTTGATTCTGTCTTAGAGCTGGATGGATTCTAAGGCAGGTCTCCCTTCCTGAGTTTAAGATGGTCACAAAGCTCACATCATCTGTTTATGCCAGCTGCCCCTCACTTTCTGACCTCAACTTCTCTTTTCTTTTCATGCCCTGACCTCAGCCACATTGACTTCCTTTCTATTCTTCAAATGTGACCAAGATGCTCCTGCCTAGGACCTTTGCACCTGCTACTTCCTTTGCCTAGAGCATCCTTTCCCCTGATATTCATACAATTCAGGCCCTAACCTCTTATAAGACTCTAATCACATGGAACCTTCTTAGTGAAATCTTCCCAAACATTCTACTTAAATTATAGCCTTACCTTCTCCCTAGAAATTGCTGTTCTGCTTTACCATTTGTCTTAGCTACACCAAAAATGTTATATATTCCTTTATACATATATCTATATATAGATATGAGTCACCCCATTTGTTTTCCATAGCTCCTATTAGCATATAAATTCCAAAATGGCATGGATTTTTTTTGTACTGGGGATTGAATCCAGGGCCCTTTACCACTGAACTACATTTCCAGTCCTTTAAAAAATTTTAATATTCTGAGACAGGGTCTTGATATTGCTGAGGGTCTTGCACAGTTGCTGAAGCTGGCCTCGAATTTGTGATCTTCCTGTCTCAGCCTCTCAAGTCACTGGGATCACTGGCATGTGTCACTGCACCTAGCAAGGGTATGGATTTTTTTAACAGCTTTATTGAGGTACAATTCACATGCCATATAATTTACCTATTTAACATGTACTATTTAATGGGTTTTCATATAATCAAAGATTTGGCCATCATCATTATCAACTTTAGAGTATTTTCAACCCCTTTTCCCATGAACAGTATTCCTGTTACTGGTCACCTCTCCTTCTTCCCTTTTCTATAGGCAATGACTAATCTTTCTGTCTCTCTAGATTTCCCTATACTGGATAGTTCAAAAAATTGGAATTAAAACAATGCATAACCTTTTGTGACTGGTTGTTTTCACTCACCATAATCTTTTCAAGGTTCATGTGGCAGCATATATCAGTACTTCATTCCACTCATCACCAAATAATACTCTATTGTGTGTATATATCACATTGTATTTATCCATTAATCAATTAATGGATATGAATGATGTTGCTATGAAAATTTGTATAAGTTTTTATGTGGACCTGTGTCTTCATATCTCTTGGGTGTATAACAAGGAGTGGAATTTCTGGGTCATATGGCAACCCTATTTTGACCTTTTAAAAAACTATCAACATTTTGAAAGCAGATGTGCCATTTTACATTCCACTAGCAATGTATGGCAGCTCTGATTCCTCCAACATTTGTTCTCCAATACTGCTACCAATACTTATTATCTCCCTTTTAGATTACAGCCATCGTAGTATGTATGAAATGCTATCTCATTATGGTTGGAAATTACATTTTCCTAATAAGTGGGATGCTGAGTGCCTCTTTGAGTGCATACTGGACATTTGCATATATTCTTTGGTGAAATGTCTGCTCAGAATCTCTGCCCATTTTTAATTTGTGTTGTCTTTTTGTCACTGAAGTATGAGATTTCTTCACAGAGTCAAGATACAAGCCCCTTACTAGTTATATGATTTAAGAATACTTCTTCCCATTCTGGAGGTTGTCTTCTTGCTTTTTTGATGGTATCTTTAAAAGCCCAAAGTCTTTAATTTTGATAAAGTTTCAAAGGTTTCTTTTATTGCTTGTGCTTCTAGTGTCATATCTAAGAAACCATTGTATAGTCCAAGCTCATGAAGATCTATGCTTGTGTTTTCTTATGAATTATATTTACAGCTCTTATATTTAGGTCTATGATCTGTTTTGAGTTGATTTTTCTATATGGTGTGAGGCAGCAGCTTCACTTTATCTTGGTGCTTGTGGATATCTGGTTGTCCTAGAACCATTTATTAGACTATCCTTTCTCCATTGAGCAGTTTGGGTATTCTTGTTGGAAATCACTTGTTCATAAATGCTCACAATTTTATTTCTGTGACCTCAATTCTATTCCATTGATCTATATGTCTGCCTTTACACTAATATCACATTATCTTGATTACTGTAGATTTGTAGGAAGCTTGAAAGTCTGGAAGTATGAGCCTTCCAACTTCATTCCTGTTTTTCAAGATTGGTTTGGCTTTTCAGAGTCCCTTGAATTTTCTTACATGAATTTTTATCTGTGTTGCTAATTGCTGTATCCCTAGAGTCTAGCACGGTGCTTACATCATAAGTACTGATGTGGTATTACTTGAACAAGTGAGTATATTCTCATAAAACAATAATAATTATTAAGTAGATATCTTAATATTTTCTTTCCAGCTTAGATTTTTTCTCTATATTTTTCTGGAAATAGCACTCTTACTTTCTTTGGGGAACTTCCCCCTTACTAACTGCCATACTGCTAGTCTTAGGTATAAGCACATGATTTAAGCCCTGCCAATCAGGATTCTGGGATCACACATCTTAAGAAATGAACCCAAACTGTAAGAGAATATACTCCACCAAACTGAGAAGCATGTGAAACAACAAAAGACTACCACCACAAAACAAATCAAAATCTGCGGAAGCACAAACAAAAGAGAGAGTCCTTTTGACTTCTAATTTCTGGATTTTGTTGACCCTGAAACTGGATTATCTCTTCTGAACTTGGCAGAATTCTATGTTGCACACAACAAATGAGACTAATTAACTTATGCAGAAGAGGAATTAAGGGGAAGAACACTGGGGGGCTCACAGAATATAAGGGAAGGTTGAAACCCTCGCTCAAGCAAGAACCAAGCAATTCAGGACATAATCAAATCCTTCCATAGAAATGGCCTGCTTAGGATCCTGCCATTGGCACCATGATCCCCAGACAATGATCCCCAGATAGTTCCTGCACCATGGTGGATCATGCTTGCTGTTCCTGAATTCCCTGCTTTGGAGTTTGAACTTTGCTGTAGGCTAGTAACAATCTTTAATTCCCCTCATACCTTCCGCCACTCTCTTAAGGTGCAAATTCTGGGCAGAAGCATCATCTTTTCTTATGTGGCCTCAAGTCAGCTATCAAGAGCCCTTTCAGTGCCAGGCTAGTGCTCAGTAAATACTAGTTTGATACAAATTGCATCTGCTTTGCTTTGTTTCAAATTATGTGAGCTGGAAAAAAAAATCTCTTCCTACCTTTTAACCTAAGATATACAGGTTGAACTTTGATCATTTACAGCAAAAGAGATCGCACTAAAGGAAATAAAAGTAATAGTTCCAGCCTCCAGGATGTGTGCAAATTGACTGGTGCTAGAACAAGTGCTTCATATGCTACATTAGTTTCTTGTGGCTACTGTGATACATTGCCACACATTTGGTGGCTTTAAATAGCATGTATTTATTGTCTCATAGTTTTTGAATCAAAAGGCCCAAGTGGATCGCGAGGACTGAAATAAAGTGTTGTTAGCAACACTCCTTCTGGAGCTGTAGGGGGAGAATTGCCTTCCTATGGGGCTTCTGGAAGTTGCCAGCATTCCTTGGCTCATGGCTCCTCCTGCTGTCACCTTGCTCTGACCTCATCGCATCTCTGACGCTGACTCTCTTGCCTCCCTCTTTCACTTTTAAGGACCTTTGTGATGACATGGGACCCACCTAAAGAATCCAGGATAACCTTCCTATCTCAGGATCTTTAACCTAACCAAATGTGCAAAGTCCTTTCTGTCATGTAAGGTAATATATTCACATGTTTGGGGAATTCGGATGTAGATAGCCTTGGAGATCATTGTTCTGTCTATCACAAGTGCTATTAACCACTTTAGTCATCACAATAATCTTGTGAGGCCAGTGGTGCTATTGTGCCAGCCGTGGTTTGAATGGATGTGTCCCTTCCCAATTCAAACTGAAATTCCCTCCCACCTCCACATGGTAATTTGGAACTAAGGCCTTTAAGATATGATTATATCATAGAGGTGGAGCCCTCATAAATGGGAACATGCCTTATAAAAAGGCTTGAGGGGGGCTGGAGCAGTGGCTCAGTGTTTGCAGTGCCTGCCTGGCATGCGCAAGTACATGAGTTCAAACCCCAGTACCATGTACACAAGGAAGTGTTGGAGCAATGAAAAGTGCATGAAAAACTAAATAAAACTGATTCTCTCTTTCTATCTCACTGTCCCTCTCTCTTAAAAAAAAAAGGCTTGAGGAGACTTGCAAGGTCCCTTGTCCTTCTGCTTTTAGGAGACACAGAATTTGTCCTTTATGGCCTTTTCACCCTTTCTAACTTGTGGGGATATGGCAAGAAGGCCCTCACCTGTGCTTTGATCTTGGACTTCCCAGCCTGCAGAACTACAAAAAAATGCATTTCTGCTCTTTGTCAATTGCCCAGTCTATGGAATTTTGTTATAGCAACGGAAATGGACTAAGACAATGCCAATTTTAAAGATAAGAAAATCTTTCCCAGAGAACACCAACAATGTGTTCTAATGTGAGTGGAAGAACCAGCGTTCAATCCTTGGCAGCTTCATTCCAAAATCTGGGTATGAAAGCTTTTTGCAACCCCATCTCCTAGATTAAAGGCTGCTTCCGGAGCATTACTGAGGAACATGCAGATAGAAACTGATGAATGTGTCATCTTTGTTTCTCCCCTCATCTGATTAATTGTAGAAAAATGGCAGTCTCTCCAGTCCCAAGATGCAGCAAAGAAAAGCAACATACCTCTGATTCTTATTCCCAAGTGCTGATTTATTCTGCAGACTCCGTAGGGTAGCTTGGGTCTCGAGCCATAGAGTTCGGCTTATTAAAAAGGGATATGAGGTGGCTGGAGCTGTATTTCAGTGGTTATGGTGCTTGCCTGGTGTGCAAGAGGACATGGGTTTGAACTCCAGCACCATATACACAACGAACTGTTGTAGCAACAAAAGCCACATGAAAAACTAAATAAAATTGATTCTCACTTTCTCTCTCACTGTCCCTCTCTCTTAAAAAAAAAAAAAAAAGGATGTGAGTCCACAAAGCTTCATACACAATCTTCTTTAACAAAACTAATGGTGGCAGCAGGAGACACAGAATGAAGCTGAAGAGCTTCAGGCCCTGGTGTCAGAGGGAAGGATATGCCCAGAAGAGTGATTGCTTTTAATATGGAAGCAACATAGAGACCAATGGGCAGACTTCCCCCAGCTGCAGAATCACAGAGGATTTCAAGTTGCCTGACTCCTGACACAGTGCCCTCATAAATATTAAGCACAGAGTGAAAACCAGTTTGAACATTCAGCTATAGACTTGCAGATCTGGAAAGTGCCTCATCTCACTGGCTCTCAGCATGCTGAGGCGGAATAAAAGCCGCTGACTCTTTTCCTTGTGGAATCAATCCCTCTGGCTATCCACAGCCAAGTTCTAGACAAACAAGAACCATCTACTAACATAAGAATCAGCCTGAGACTTCATACTGGCCCAGGGCCAGTAGAAACCCATGCATGAACTTGGTGGGTGATGAGAGCGGTATGGAAGAGGCACCTGTCCCTCAATACTTCATCACTTTGTCCAGCCATGGTGGACGAATGACCACGAGTAGAGTTGGTTCACTTTTGGATTGTAAAATGTTGAGTTTCTACTATCTGCTGGGGACATCAAAGATAGAGCTCTTATGTTGAAGGTGAGGAGGAAACCCAGGGTAGAAGTTTCTAAGGAAACTTCTCAAAAGGATGGGGGGAGGTGGAGATCGTGGAGGCAGCTGGACTAGGGAGAAAGGACAGTCAGATAAGCTTTGCTCTATAAACCAGGACTCTCCCAAATGCAAGTAATAGAAACCTAATTTGAATGACAGAGGGGGATGTTTTGCTGTGAGATCAATCCCCTGGAAGGACAGGGCATCAAGAACTGGAACCAGCGGCTAGAGAGCCATTGAAACAAGACCTTTGCGTGTGCTGCTCCCTGTGTCTGAAAAGCTCTTCCTTTTCCCTTAATTATTCACTACTCACTCTTCATGTGACTCCAATCACCTCCTCATGGGAGCCTCCCCCTTTGACCAACTCATCTCCTTCACTGAATCACACTGAGAGTCTTGGCTGGTCTAGTCAAGCCTTCGGGGAAAAGTAGGAAAAGGTGATCCGAATTTGGAGAACAGTGCGAGGGTGTGAACAGAGTGGCCCTCTCTGTGGGAAAACATAGCTTCACACCAGGGCTCATAGTGTGATGGGCAGAGTCAAAGTGAGATTTTAGCCCACTTGCCCCTGAGCTAATGCTCCTTTGTGCAGAGTACAAACTGTACAGCGGCTGAGCCAGAGCTTCTATTACATGCTGTCTCAAAAACTGTGTGCCTTTTCTTCTCACTACTTATTGAAACACTGGCTTTACTTTGCTTACATGATTATTTAAGGAATGTTTCCCCTGCAAGCTCCTAAGCCCCATGAGGACAGCAACCAAGACTGTCTTGGCTCTAAGTATTATTGCTAGAGCTGAGTGCCATGTCTATCATGTCAAAAATCCTTAGTAAAGGTTGTTTCATGAATGAATGAAGGTGCCAGTAAATGAGTGTTTGTTATTACTCTAGGACTGGCTTCTTGTATGAAGTGGTAGCCTTGGTTGCTGGTTGCTGTGAGCCCACAGGCAGGAAAGGCTGCTTTAATTCTAATTTTAAAAATGGTAGGGAAGGGGGCTGGAGCGGTGGCTCGGGGGTTATGGTGCTTGCCTGGCATGCGCAAGTACACGAGTTCAAACCCCAGCTCCACGTACACAACGAAGTCTCAGAGCAATGAAGGCCACATGAAAAAACTAAATAAAAATTGTTTCTCTCTCTCTCTCTCTCCCTCCCTCTCTGTTGCTCTCTCTCTCTCTTTTTTTAATTTTTTATTTTTGAACAACCTTACAAGATTTTAACAAAATAATATAAAATGTGTATAAAATGTGTATATATTCTGGATATTGCAATTATCCCCAGGAGTGCCCCCCCCAATTACCCTCCCTTATCCCTCCCTTCCCCTTCCCATTATAACTCTAAAAAAAGTATTAGATTGTAAAGCATTACATCTTATCTGGATTT
>PVKS010015309.1:0-46204 GCA_004027875.1 Aplodontia rufa | reverse complement strand
GTTGCATTTACTAAATCCCTGAAATATAGTGAGTGAATCCTAATTTTCCAAAGCAAATAGAAGCAGCAGCAACTAAGCCTTCGGGGACTAGGCCTCTCTCTCACTTCAAGGGTCAGCCAGCTGTTTAACTCTACTAGTTTGTTATCGTTGTTGTTTTCTAAAATACTAAATTTTAAATAGCAATCACATTTCCTTCTAACAGGTTCAGTTTTCCAAAGTAGAGAACACATTTACTTCTCTTAAAGAATTTGATTTTGGGGGCTGGAGTGGTGGTCAGTGGTTACGGCGCTTGCCCGGCATGCACAGGTACACGAGTTCAAACCCCAGCACCACGTACACAACAAAGTGTCTGAGGAATGAAAGTCACATGAAAATCTAAATAAAAATTGCTTCTCTCTCTCTCTCTCTCTCTCACTGTCCCCTCCTTCTTAAAACAAAAAAAAAGTTTGATTTGGGCAGCTTACTATTTAGGACCCCCCAAAGCACAGCGCTTCTAGTTAATTTTATCCATTCCTTGGTTCATTTTTAGTTAGGCTGCATCTACAACATGGGCTCATGCAGAATTCTGTTTGGGGATGTGCAAGGAGCTGCTGTATAGCCTTAAAAGCACTTCTGTCTTTACCTGGGGTGAGGCTGTGATTTCTAATGCAAGATGTGTTTCCAAAAATTGTATTTTTACAGGGTTGTTTTCTTGTGGGTGGTTTAAGACCACCCAGAATCTGATGGTGATAGTTATGGTTCAGGATAAAGCAAATAGGGGTGAGAGCCTTCTTTAGTCTATATGACCCAGTTTTAAGCATATAAATTTTCCTTATACGCTTCTCCCCAAAGGGAAACAGAACCGAGGCAATCATTTGCTGAGATATTTGCGAGAGCGAAGCCAACCTGTTTACTTATAGGCAAAACTTTTCTTCATGTTGTTGTTGGTTTTTTTCAAAGAGAGAAGGACAATGGGTGAGAGAGACAGAGAGGATCAGTTTTTATTGAGTTTTTCACATGGCTTTCATTGCTCTGACACTTAGTTGTGTACATGGGTGGTGGGGTTTGAACCCATGTACTTGCGCATGCTGGGCAAGCCCCACAACCTCTGAGCAACCGCTCCAGCCCTTGATGTTATTTTTTAAGCCTCATTTTAAATGTGAACCTAAAGGAATAGAAATAAGTTTAGAGAAGATATAAGAAGACTAGGGTTCTCGTTTTCCCAAACTACTGAAATCTACTTTTTCCACTTAGGCAAACTGAGGATAATTTGCCTTCTGCAGTAGGATTAATGTGGTTATTGTAATGTCAGATGATCAATATATTAGATTAAACTATCTCCTGTTATTCAAAAGAACTTCAGGAGCTTTTATTTCTAGTTAAAGCTCTTCAGACTTAAAAAATTATTTTTCTATAAATTTATCTATGTCACTGATATTAATTAGTGGTAAATAAGTCAGCGAAGGGTTAATGAGTGAAATTAAGGTTCCGGCTCCTCCCTTCCTGAAGTAAGATCAGAGACTCTTGTGATAAGGACAAGTCAAAGGGCTCCACTTGGCTGAGGGCATTTGTCCCTATTTCTAGATAGTTGAGTGGAAATCTTGAATTCAAAGACTAAGTTGACGGGTAAAGAATGGCATATTCATTGATCATCTTTGTTCTTTGAAAGAAGGGCAAAAAGAACCCTAAAATCTTTATCTACAAATGCTTTCAAGGAGCACAGCACAAAAGAAATGCAATTTCAATGTTTAGATGAGGTTGAAAATCAGAAGAAAAGCATTGTTTATTCATTGTGATCACTGTGGGTTACATCATCATCTTCTAAGTAATCCTGGAAACCTCAATTGTATTTTCTAGAGTACATGGCTACCTGGATATATCAATACTCTTAATGAGTTTCTTGTCCATGCACTATTAAATTCATGGCTGCTACTAGTATTAAATTCATTATTTTATGATTACAGTTTAGCAATCTGCAAGGGGTTGTTTTTAAAGCTCCTCTTTTGTCACCCTTTTTAGGAAGCCTAAAGTCCGTGCTTTTCCTGCAGTGGAAGTGTGAGTCTGGAACCCAAAGGGGACTGCTGTTAGGCTTATGGACTGAGCAGTCTGGACCCTGTACAGCTGCTGGGGAAAAAAAATAAATCCGAACCAAACTGATGGCGTTTTAAGCGTCTCGACTAGTTGCTTCTGAGCCAGACCAGCTGTAAGCCGAAACCTCAGAGAAGCCAGGAAGACTCCAGCGATTCATGATTCCTACATCTTCCTAGACCAGAAGTTTCCCGTCTTCATGGACAACTTCAAAGACTGGCGGGTGGCAGGCAGCCTACGTGATGACAGACATAACAAGACACAGCCATGTGTTCATGCTCATTTTCATGGTGAATGTGGTCTAACTAGACTGAAGACCCTGAGTATTCATTGTCACTATGTTGTCTTTCCAGAAATAATCTCATTTAGCCTGTTATCTTGCTAAAAGTACATGTCAGACCCCTTATGTTCGTTTTTATGTAGAATGGGTTCAAAAGGGAGTGTTTCTGTTGAATAAGGTCATTTTTTTTTGTCATCTAAAACTAATTAGTTTAGGTGGTTAAAATGGACTTCACACCACCTGTCTAAATCTTGGATTTAGTAGATGCTGTTAACCAACCAGGAATCAGAGGAGAACAGCTGTTTTCCAGAATCTCACTTCTAACTTCAGCCTCTCTACAATAGACACCTCCTAGTGTTGGTAGGAGACTGAACCTTAGTTACAGACTGTGGTCAGCAGATGGTGGCCCATCACGTTGGCACAAAAACCACTTAACATGCATATCCTAGACACATGGGTGCACAAGTTATATTACTTGATATTCGTGTTAAATTAGTTAATATGGAAGCGCTGGTCTCAGCTGTTCCTAAGCCTGAGCTGAGAAGGTACATGATTTCTTTTATAAAAGCAGATATTTATAAATTTGGTGATCTTTCATTTGTATTGGACCTTATACTAAAGGCTCTGGAGATCTCAGCATATCAGGTTCCCTCTGCTACTAAAGTAATCTTCGGTGAGAAGACACACCGTCCAGTAGAAGAAAAAGGAGACGAGTCTGCAATGGGGGCAGTGTGGCTTGACCAGGACTCTGCAGTTGCCCCTGTAATCTCATGAGATTACACAGCACGCAATCTCCTATTTTAGCCAAATGATAATGAATTTAAATGTCCATGTCTCTGTCAAGGTTGTCCGTTCTTCTACAGCCTTGGTATTTATAAACTAGAATTGTCTCTCGGGCTAAGAAAGAATCAAACCCAGTTCAGTCATGAAGCAGGGGTTGGCTCATTTGCCCTTAATCTTTGCGCCTAGAAAGGTGGCCTAACTGAGCAGGATTTTTTTTTTCCTGTTGAAAGATTCATGATCAGATCTGGCCTTTGTCTTTTAACTGCTTATTATTGGCTCTGTTACATTTACACTTAAAAAATAAATAGATCTTTGAACTTCAGTGTGTTGGAGGGTACTCAGATATTATCCTGCTCAAATCAGTGTCTTTTACCTAACATTTAAATTGAACGTTGAAATTAATATGTCTTTTCTAGGTAATTTTTAATGTTCTCATTCATTGACCCCCAACATTCACTCTCTTTGTAAGACAGTAGTAAAATTTGAAAAGCCTCTTCCTTGTGGTCATTTCTCTAGTCATAATTTTAGGTACTGATATGTTACTTCTCATAACTTCAAATCTTTTGTCCAAAATAGGAAATCAGAATATCTTATGATAACCCACAATCATTCATGTATACCTAGTGCCCAGTCATAACCAATGAACTTTGTTTGTTTCCTGTTTTAGCTGAAGCCAGTGGTTCCTAAACTTTAGTAATCATCAACTCTTATGAAAATTGCTCTTAGGAAACGCTTGTGAAATATTTGGGATTTGGCCACAAGACATCTATGAAAGTGCAAGTCCGGTTTCCTCGAGTGGCTTTGCTCTAGTTCACATATGTGCCATTGTTTGCAATCCGATCATCTGTGTTATGACAGGGATGATCAAAGTAGGCAGGGTTGTGTTCCTTTGTGTAACCTGAATATATTTTCCATATGGAGAGCCCTGATTAACTTCAAAGACAGATGCTTGCTGAAGAAAGCCAGACTGATGGGAAAGAGACTTTGGCCCAAAAATCCTGAAATATCACTTTTAATCAGTTGAGAGATGCTTGGAGTTGAAAATTGATTTCATTTGATTCTACATTTGAAAAATCCTGGGTTATTTTTATCAAGATGAAGACATCTGACCACCACCTTATTCTAGAAAAATACAACAATTTGTTATTTTACACTCTTTGTAAACACTTGAGAAAAAAGTCCAATTTGCATTTGACAGTGTTGGAAAATCCTACAAATTTCAATAAGCTCAACTGCTGGAGTCGGGAAATCGATGTGGAGAACTTCAGTCCAGCAGGCATCGCTGTGGAAGCTCATGACAAGACTGAGACAAGGATTTCAAGCACAACCAAGTCCAGTCATGGGTTTCCTAATTTTGTGTATATGGAATATATTTTTTAAATATAGACTTTTCAACTTTAAATCAAGTGTTAATGTTGCTATTAGGTGAAGCACTATTGTTGGTGCTAGTTGAGTAAAAGAAAAAAAAAGCCCATCATGGCTTTAAGATAGTTTGAATCAGTTTAGATATCATTATTATTTTGCCAACTAGAATTTATAAATTTGTAAATTATCATTTTCCTATACAAATAGTTTTGTAATACTTTTTTAATTGTGAATAAAATCAATACTTATTATTCTTATTTGGGTGTCCAGTGAGAATATGATTGATTTTGTGGATGCAGGGTTTGTTTTTTTTTGTTTTTTTTTATTTCTTGCCAAAAGCCCACTTTACAAAATCCTATTCCTTCAGATAGAATCCTTTTTGGTCCCCCAAATTTAGGAGGGTGATTCACAATCCTTACTGGTGACCTTGTTATATATCTCAGGTATGTAGTCAAGCTCTTGAAAGATTCCCAGAATTACTTTGAGAAGTTTTGGTATCAATATTTTATCATGATCTTACTTTTTCAATCTTCATTTTATAATACAAGGAGGGGGAACTTTTTAAAAAAAAATTGTATTCCTTTTTTTTTTTTTTAGTTCAGTTGGGTGTCTACCAGCTGAGGAATGCACTGAAGGAATGAATGACCACAGGGCCACTGTGGTCACTCTAGGGGTTTCTTTTTCTATCATGCTTCTACCTCCCTTCATTCTCCATCTCTTCCTTCCTCTCAGTAAAGCTCCTAAGACCATTACTAGATTTTGAGAGAAGAGTTTACTCTTCCTGGAAAAATAAATGCATTTTCTTATTTATTTTAAAGTGACCCAGATGGTGAGTCTCTTATAGTAAATGATGCTGGATTCCATGTGGAGAGAACAGTGGTTTCTTTCCCTTTCCACACCCTGCGCCACACCAGTCCTCAGTTCCTGTGGACTTATCTATGGAGATGGATTGAGCTTATGGACAAATCTCATACCCACCAACTCTGAGAAAAGTAGTTCAAAGCTTCTGAGGTTCTCACATGAGGTCTGCAGTATTCTGTGGCATGCACTCTCTGCGTTCTGCCGTTATTAAGGTCTTGGGTCCTTGCTGTTCTGAGTTTGTCCCATTTTAACTTGAGAGAGTATTGTCTTATTTTTTAAAAAATCAATTTGGTACCCAGTAAAGGTATGAAAGTAGTTTAAATCAATCAATCAGCTTGAAACTAAGTGGTATCTGAGAATTTCCAAAACCTTCTCTCCTATCTGACAAATTTTAATAAAGTCCTGCTATACGATTATATAGATATAATTCTGTTGAATAAAGTAGTTCACAGTAATCTTCGTTCTTTCTCATATCAGCCAAAGGAAGGTCACAAGCCTTCTACCCCAAAGAATTGAGCAGACCCACATCAGATCATACCATGAAACACTAATAGCATCTGAATCAGTATGATTTATGGCTGTTTTCAAGTTAGCTTTGCCAGAAGTCCTGAATTTTAAAAACTTTACAGCAAAAACACTTTCTCTAGAACCATGGGTGGTCTTCTGAAGTAGGTTTCAATTGTTAGCCAATAAAGACAAAGGATTCTTTCTCTTTTTTTCTTGGTTTTTAACAGCTAAGCGATTCCTAGTTAAGACTAAAATAGCCGTGTCCTATGGGGTTTTTGTTGAGGGTGGAATGTAACCAGAACTATGCAGAGGGATTTTCCTTACCTGGGCTGATTATTGACAGTAAACAAAAGATCTGCAGAACACTGGCTGGCTATCTTCTAATAGCAGGTTAGGAGAGGGTGGCTGCCCCACAGGGAGGCACCATGCCACCCTCTCCCTCTATCAGGTACGAATTTCTCCCCTTAAAATTCTGAACACAGTCCTAATTCCTCTCTGAAGGTGCGCTCGAACAAAGAGGCCTTTTCCTGTGTCGAGGCTTAATCCGGTCATTCGACAGGTGCTTATAGAGTAGTATTTGCTGGATTCTAAATGCTACAGCAGGGGTGAAGCAGATACTGAGAAATATGAGGGTGGCCAACTTTTTAGCTGTTGATTAAGTGGGTCTTAACTAAGACGTAAGTGCAAATTCTTTGACGCAGGGGAGCGGTGACATTCTGGGCAGCCAGGAAGGAGCAGAGTGTTGGGAGGAAGATATTCTCTGAAGGTTCACATGGCATTCACCAGGCCGGTAGTTGGGGTGAAGCGGGTGGAAGGATCTAGAAATGCATGAGGAAGGGAGTGGTGAGAAGCATGAGGAGCAGGTTGAGGTAGCCGGGGGCTGACAAGGGTCCAGTGTCCCCCTCCTGGGGACACAAACATCACCCTCCAGAGGGTTTGCTCACTTTCAAGTGAATGACATGACAGGAAAACTCTTAAAAATGGTGACCCTTCCAGAAGCTTGGAAGTGCAGAGTGAGAGGAATTTGACCTCTTTCCTGAAGCAGAAAATTCCCATTAATGAGAGGAGGTGGCCATTGTCCAGGCGGACAGTCAGTCCCCTGGTTGGAAATACTGAGTGTGAGCTCGTTTCCATCATTTGGGTCACCTTGGGCCAGTTCCAGCTGCTACTGCACAAGGCTGAACGTCAGGTGTGAGTGTAAGGCTTGGCGGAGCCACTTGCTAACATTGAGCCAATATTCCGAGTCCTTGAGAAGACTCAAACCAGGGATGACATATCTACTCGTATGGCCTCGTGCCTCCCTGGGCCTGTGGACAGGACCAGGCTTCAGACATGGGACCCGGCTCAACCCAAGCTCCAGCCAACTATGCCAGAAGGTCTGAGTCAATCTGCAGGGCAAAACATTTTTGTCAACCCATCTCTAAATCAACCAGTCACCCTCACCTGAGGACTAACATCTTGCCTGATCATTTATTCCCCTCCACACCCTTTTGTCTTAGAAATGCTACTGCCTTTGCTATTTATTCTTGTCCTGGCTGAGGAGCGTCCCTGGGAAATCTAGGGGGACCAGGAGGCTGGCCTGTGGCTTACGGGGGAGACAGCAATGCTTGTGAGTCTTAGCAAAGCTTCCTGGCCTGCTCTCCACGGCTCCTGCTCACCCTCCATGCCCCAGCCCCACACTGGCCTCAGCCCTATGGCATTACTGAAGTGGCGTGAAACTTCTGGTCGTGCACAAGATCTTTTCATGTATTTAACTGCAACTAAATTCACTAAGAGGCAGCTAGGTTAATAAGTGAGCCAACTGGAGGTGGAGCCCAAGTATAAAGTTGAGGGAACCCAAGAATCCTCCCTTAATTCTGTCATCAGGCCTGAGGGGACGTGTCTAGTGTGCTCTTGGAGGACCTAGAACTAGTCAGCCACAAATCCTGCAAGGATGTGACCAGAGGGTTGTGACTTTCTGCAGAATGAAGTCAATGCGAATGTTGCTGAAACCTAGCACTGCATCCTGAGAGGGGAAAGCTACAGAGGGATCCATGGTGTCTTTCCAAATGGAAGATTCAGGAAGTAAAGGGTTAACGTGGGGAAGGAGAATTAGAATAAAATCTTTAGGGAAAAAAAAAGTCTCTCCTTCTTGCATGATTGTCTTCTCCTTTCACGTCCTTCATCACGTTTCTGAAAGCTTCTAGAATCTCCGTCTGCAGTTCTCCAGCAACACAGTGCTGCAGATGTGGAGGTAGCTTCCTCAGGGTTCTAAGAGTCACTGGTTCAAATCACAGAGCAACACACAAAAGGTGCATCCCTGTGCGTCTTACTGCAGATTCTGATCCCTGGAGGAAGCTAAAGAGGAATGAATCAGCACAGGGATCCCCAAGCACGGTGGCTCACCCTGCGGACCAAAGTATGTTAGCATGTTTGCAGATGGCCTTTCCCGAGGTGGGCGCTTAGTGAGGAGATGATGGAAGTTCTTTTGGAGAATGTCTTCTCTCATGTACTCTGAAGGGAACCCAGGGTGTGGGGGGCTTAGCTTTCTGTGCCAGCTTGGCTGTGACGCAGTCCTGGGAGATGTCACTGTGAAGATATTCTTCAGTAAGACTGACATTTAAATTCATAGACTTTGAGTAACAGGGATAACCGTCCATGGTGAACTTTACCCAATCAACAGGAGGATTTTAAAAGTAAAGACTGAGGTCCCCCAAGGAAAAGGGAATTCTGCCCAGACCATCTGCATACTCTATGCTGCACCATCAGCTCTCCCCTGGCCCCCAGCCTGGACTGTGGACTTCAGACTTGACGGCCTCACAATGCATGAGCCAATCCCTTAAAATCATTCTAACTCGCTCTCGTGAGATGTACAATAAGTAGGTAGGTAGATGGTAGGTGAATAGCTAAGTAGATGAATTGTAGATATGACATAGATGAATGAATGGAAGAGATAGAAACAGATAATATGTAGAATAGTAGATTTATTAAAGGTATACAGAGATAGATGAAAGGTGACAGATGACTAGGAGACAGCTAGATTGACAGGTTAAGAGTTAAACATAAACATACACCATACACACACACACACACACACACGCACACACACACGCGCGCGCGCACACACTCAAAGAATTGTTCTCTGTCTCTAGAGAGTCCTGACCTGTACAGGAATTGATCAATCAATAATTCCCCAGGCTAAACAGACACCAGTGACCAAGTGTGTGATGTGGCAAATGAGGGAAATATTTTACGTAGGCTCTCAAGGGACTACAGGGTTTCCTAAAAACCCAAGTCACAGAGCCCAGGTGTAGCCCAGCACTGTCAGTCTGAAGTGGTTGGCGCTTCTCACCTCTCTCTTCAGGAACACACTCTTTCCTGCTCTTTTCCCTGTCCCTTTCCCTACTCTTCCTTACTGGGTGGACTTTGCCTCTCACCAAAGATGAAAGGGAAAGGTGTGGATCAAGTTGGTTCCGATGTGATGTCTGGATATTAGTTGAGGGAGAATAAGGGAAAGAAAGTGGTGGTTCTGTTCTGGAAAAAAAGCCTAAATGATTCCTTTTGAGATCAGCTCTTGCATTAAAACTCACAATTGTCACTCATTAGAGACACAAAACAGCCTGTGCTTGTGGCTGACAGCTGCAGTCCTTGTAATTAGTCCGTCTCTCCAGCAATTCAGGGAATTCTTTACCCTTTGTGGTAAAGAGGGCAATGCCCAGACAGAGCCTGAGGTCTCCCAGTGACTCAAGAATTATCTCAAGAGTCTGTCTCCTACAGTTCCCAAACATCACTTCCCTGAGTCCAGTAGAAACTTGCTAACTTGCCCCTTCCAGGGAAGTCAGCCGTGCCTACAAATCCTTTCGGGGGAATATTCTATTTTCCTTCTGAGTACAAATTCTGTATAGCTCTTCAACTTTGGCATTTGAGATCCTGGTCATAGAATCCTCCAGAACATTTGCATTATTGTTCGAAAGATCCAACATGCCATTTCCTAAACAAACCAGTTCAACTGTCCATTTTTACACATCTTCAAAAAAATGATGCAAATTATCAGTGTTCATCAGGTGCTTGGATTTTTAGAAAAATATACAACACAAGAAGATGTGCTAATGGCTTTGAAGTTACCCTTCTTTTTTTAAACACTTTTGATGTTTCTAGCTTGATCAGCCCAATATTCTTAATTGATTGCTTGATGGGTGTCATAATTCGTTTTTCATCAAACTGAAGTCTAAACCAAAGAACAGATACAGTGCTTGCCACAAAGCCTATCCCAGCTTTGAAGATATGTCTAAAAGGTCCATTTCAAAGTTTTAAACAACAGCAACTACCAGAATGAGTCTCCCCACCAAGGGGCATCTTTGAAGTTCATGGTATTTATTTGTCTATTCAAGGTTTGTTTGTATTCATTACTTAACTCCACGACCTTGTATACTGGACATTTCTGTCAAAAGTAATGAATCTATTCAAGCCAGAGTCTTCACCCAGGATTTTCTGATGGTGATGTGACTCAGCTTCTATTTAGTACTTTTATCCCCAGTATTTCATTGGAGCCTCACATTCATCCTGTGAGTAGTCTTACTAATTCCATCAAACAGATAAGAGAGTGGAAATTCCAAGAGATGAAATAACCAGCCCTAAGCTTAGTAAACGGTCGAAAGTGGTAGAAAAACATGAAAATGTTTTCAGATGTTTCCAGCCAATAAGTGGTACAGCTGAGATTTGAACCCTGGATTTCTGACTATCTAAGCCTGATCTTTCTGCCATTCTGTGCAGTTCTACTGGGACATGAACAGAAGTCTGAGATTTCATGGCTGTGTCTATGCAGAATGAGGTGAGAGACCCGTTATTAAATCTGACAGCTCTAGGAAAGAACTAGAAGAAATGTTTTTTAGACATGTGTCTATATGTATTATATGCTTATGTATAAATTATATTTTTTAAATATTATATATTTTTAAAGTATTTATTTATTGTGATTTTTGGGGATGAAGCCCAGGGCTTTGCACATGTTGAACACTGAGTTACGTCCCCAATTCTTTCTAGAATGACTCTTAGAGATTGCCTGGCCTATTACTTTTTTAAAAATATTTCTACCATGTAATTATATAACTTTTATTTCAGAAGAATTTGAGAATAAAATATATTCTAAGTATTATACATAGTAATTACGTAGGATATTTTTATTTATTTTTTCTTTTTTTATTAAATGGATATAGAGTTACAAATGACAGGGAAACATTATCAAACATTCAAGAACCAATATATATATACTTAGTTATCCAGGACTAATGCCATATCATGGATGCCCAGCTTGGGTTCCCCATGTTGCTCTTTCTCCCAGAAGAATCCCTGAATTAAGTGGATATCTCAGGGAGGATAGAGGTCTCCTTCTGAGATGATTCCCCCCTATTCCCACCCTCCAGTCTCCAAGGTGTTCTTCTATACCCTCCCCCTTCTGTTCCCCAACCTACGCCTCCAAGTATCCTAGGGAGTCCTCTCCCTGTTGCGTTGAGAATCATACAATTTGAAGTTATTATTAGCTTAGCCATCTAACATACTGCTTCCCCATGTATTCTAGCTTCCACAGATGAGGAACTATTTGGCCCTTGAGTCTCTGAGATTGGGATACTTCACTTAGCATGATTCTTTCATCTCCATCCATTTGATTTCAAACGCCATAATATCGTCTTCTCTAATGCTGGCCTATTACTTTTGACACAGTGATCCATGGTGCCCTGGAGTTCAAGACAGTTGACCCAGGGAGTGAGAGAGGGGCCTGAAGCAGAGGAAATCAGAAGATTTTGCCTTATTCCAAACACACGACCCTTAATACCTTCGTTTCACAAGTGAAGGTACTTGGACCTGCAGAATCTCAACCTCATCCTTGGTCTCTGAGCTACAAATAGCCATGATTCATCTACCTGCCCTCAGATAAGCAGGTCAGAGACCCAGAGACACTGTCCGGACCTGTTCCACCCTTTCCGGCCTCAGGCCTGATCAGGCACCCCCCTCACCAGCCCCTCTGTGCCTCTGTGATGTGCCAGGACCTCCAGACTCTGCATATACTCCAGCCCCTTCACCATCCGCCCAGTTCCACCCAGCTCCGTCTCCCTCAGCCTCCCATTCAGTCCTGATCTCTCCCTCCACTCTGTGCCCCCAAAGCTCTGCACTGGCCACCCTGCCTGGTGTGCTCTGCCCGTGACACCCTCCCCAGCTCCCACCTCCAGGTCTCCCTGGGGAATTCCTGCTTCCAGCCTCAAATCATTACCTAATTCCTAAGGGAATTTTCCCCTAATCCTTTTCAGTCCTTGAGAGTTTCCCCTGCGACACTTCTTTCTATTCTAGCAATTTTATCACCGTTTGTGTGCACGACTTTCTTCCCACCAAGCTACAAGCCAGGGTGTTTATCTTTCCATTTTTCCATTTTGCTATTCTTCCAATGTGGTTTTCTCCCAAGACCTCCAAAACTCATGCTGAGGCGTGGTACCCTCCATGGGAGGGTATTGTGGTGGGCGACTTTGGGGGACACTGGGATTGTGAAGGATCTGCCTTCATGTTTTTCTTAAGGAATTGGATTTAATTTTCTTGAGACTGGATTAGGTCTTCGTCACTAGATTGGTTGCCAGGAGAGCCTGTTGTTAAAAACTGGATTTGGGTTTCTCAGCCTGCCCTCATGCTTCCTCTCCCACCACGTGACCTCTTTCTCACACACTCCTGCCTAGTGACGGACGCCATCTACCACACACCCTCGCCACACATTGATATTGGCACCATGCCTCTTGGACCTTCAAGAACTGGGCTCTTTATTTTATAAACTACCCAGTTCCAGGTATTTTGTTATAGTAACGCAAACGAGACTTAGAATAACAAACCTAGAATAGGGATTGACATAGAGTAGGTATTTATTAGACATTTACTGACTGAATGAATAACTCTCAGATCCCTCAAAATTCTGTGGTTCTTGGAATAAATTACAATCCTGCTGCTCTGGCTGACACATCCCTCCTGTGCCAGTCCTTTGCCTCCTGCTGACCCACTGTGTGCCCCCTCTCCAGCTCTGAATGGCTGTGGTGGCTGCCTCCTCTTTAACCCTGGGCATTTGCATTTGCTATTCCTTTGGATTCTGATGTCCAACTCAGTCTCATCCCAGGATTCTGCTCAATTTGCACCCTCTGAGAGTCTTTCCCTCACCAACCTTATCTTTTTTTTTTTTCAGAAGACCCTGCTACACATAATTCCCATTGCCTTACTTACATTCACAAAGCTGAACATTTGTTCGATTCGGTTGTTGTTCCTAGTCTGCCTCCCCAAATAACTATGAAGTTCTAAAAAAGGAACGATCTTATCTGTCTTATTTATCATTAAATCCTAAGACTGGAGCCCCAGGGGAACACAGTAGATGCTTAACTCATACTTGTTCAGCAAATGATTAAATAAAGTGAAGAAATCTGTGTGGTTTATTGATTCATTGGCTTCATGGACCTTTCCCCAACTCCTGATAACATTAATTTCTGACCTTCGTCTACTTTTTTAGAAATTGTTCTACCATTAGACTAGACAAAATGCTATTTTTTGTATTCGAAGTTGATGTAATGAACAAGTCTGAGTGTCAAGAAGAAGGACCGGATTTGTACGGAGGCAACTTAATACAGTGGTTGAAAGCTTGGGTTCTGAAGCCGCTAGACCACATATGAGCCCTGCCATGATGCATAACAGCTGTGGGGTCCTGTCCCTGCCATCTAATGTCTTTCAGCACCAGGTGTCGCCATTATCAAATGGCACCGTCTCTACCTTACTACAGTTTTGAGAATTAAATGAGAATAATGCACAAAAGCCCAGAGTTAATGTTCAACAATTTCCTATTACTGCCTTATACATTTTTCTAGGTCCCCAGTGGCTATTATCCAAGCGGGGAGGCAATGACCCAATGACAATGGACACTAGGACGGGGGCTAAGAGACCAGATTCTAGTCTAAGTTCTTTTTTTTTTTTTTAAAGAAAGATTTTTTTTTTTTTTACAGAGAGAATCAATTTTTATTGAGTTTTTCACGTGACTTTCATTGCTCTGACACTTAGTTGTGTATGTGGGTGCTGGGACTTGAACCCGTGTACTTGAGCATGCTGGGCAAGCGCTGTAACCGCCAAGCCACTGCTCCAGACCTCTAGTCTAAGTTCTGCTGCCAACCAGCTAAGTGACCCTGGCTACACCTTTTCACTTCTCTGGACCTTGTCTTTCTTGTTCTATAAAATAAAGGAGTCCGATTCCATAAGCTCTCTGGGGCCCTCTTGTTCGGTGGCTTTAGGGGTTCTACAGGCTGACTGCTCCACTCACCCTCCTCCCTGTAGGGAAATTTCCTGGGATAGTCCTGGAGTCCCTCCTCCCATTATTGTTATCCCAAAAAGGTGGCAGGACCTGGCTGTGATTCCCCCTTCTGCCAGCATTTCCAGACACTGTCGAAGCAGAAACTCCAGGATAATAAAAGTTTGCAGGCTACAGATTTTGAGAGCTGTTGGCGTCCCTGCGAGGTCATCTGATCCTTTTTTTTCTTTTCTCACTCTCAAAAATTATTCTTCACACATTGATGGATGAATGCATAAGAAAAATTTGAAATATTTTTACAGTGCAATATTATTCACTTTTAAAACCAAAGTTCTGATACACACCACAGCATGGAGGAACCTTAAAGACCTGATGCTAAATGAATAAGACAGTCACAAAAAAGATGGGTTCTGTACGTTCCCACATATAGGAGGCATTTAGAGTAGTCAGATTCATATAGGAAGTGGGGCTGGAGCGGTGGCTCGGTGGTTACAGCGCTTGCCTGGCATGCGCAAGTACACGAGTTCAAATCCCAGCACCCACGAACACAACTAATGAAAGCCATGTGAAAAACTCAATAAAAATTGATTCTCTCTGTCTCATTCTCTCTCTCTCTCTCTTTCTCTCACTGTTCTTCTCTCTAAAAAAAAAGTTCATATAGGCAGAAAGTAAAATATTGGGGAGAGGGGAGCAGAGGCGGTTCTCGTGTGAATATGCAGTTTCTGTTGGGGATAATGAAGATGTTTTGCGGATAGATGATCACGAAACAGTGTGAATGCATGTAATGGCACTGAACTGTGTATTTACAAATGGCTAAAAAATAAATTTTGTGCTGTCTATTTTATTGCAATGTATTTTTTAAATTTATAAGCGACACATAAAATTGTATACATTTACCATGTACCACATGATGTTTTGAAGTATAAATACATTGTGGAATGTAAATACAGTCAATTAACAGATGCAACTCCTCACACAACTATTGTTTTTGTAGAGATGACACTTTACATCTGCTCTATTTGCATTTTCAAGAACACAGTTTATATTAACCTTGTCTTCTGTTGTATAATAGCTCTCTTGAACTTATTCCTCCTATCTTCTGAAATTTTGTACCTTTTGACAAACATCTCCCCAATCTTTCTCCTTCCAATTATTAGAAACCACCATTGTACCCTCTACTTTTTAAATTTTTTTATTAAGAAGTTATTGTACAGGGCTGGAGCAGTGGCTCAGCGGTTATGGCGCTTGCCTTGCATGCGCAAGTACGCAGGTTCAAACCCCAGCTCTACGTACAAAATGAAGAGTCTAGGCAATGAGGGTCCATGAAAAACTAAATAAAATTGATTCTTTCTCTCTCTCTCTCTCTCTCTCTCTCTCACTGTCCCTCCTTTGTATAAAAAAGAAGTTATTATACAATCATAAAATGCATATAAAATAACACTATGATATGCATATATTCTTTTTTATCTCAAAATTTATTTTTATTTATTTTTTTGATTGAACTTTTTTTATTTTATTTTTGAGCAACCTTACAAGATTTTAACAAAATAATATAAAATGTGTATATATTCTGGATATTGCATTTATCCCCAGGAGTGCCCCCCCCACCCTTCCCCTTCCCACTATAACTCTAAAAAAAGTATTAGATTGTAAAGCATTACATCTTATCTGGATTTAACTCATGCTACTAGACCAACTTTCTCATTGTCCAGGGTCTGGTCCTCACCTCCACAGATGAGTGGAGACAATCGACCCTTAGATCTCTGGGTTAAGCTGATTTTACTCATCATGATCTCTTCCATAGCCATCCATTTACCTTCGAAGGCTGCAATGTCATTGTTTCTAATGATATGCATATATTCTTAAACCAGAATTATCCCCCATATCATAAATGCATAGGTTGAGAATTTTCCAGAACTGAATGATTGCATAAATATTATTT
Organism: Aplodontia rufa; assembly: GCA_004027875.1. NCBI lineage: Eukaryota > Metazoa > Chordata > Mammalia > Rodentia > Aplodontiidae > Aplodontia > Aplodontia rufa. Next base: position 30,100 of record PVKS010015309.1, on the reverse strand, counting down.
GGATACTCCAGAAGGTAAAGAATATGCTAGATTGTTGCTCCACTGCTTAGAGTCATCCCTTTTCTCTCTCCTTCTCCCATTCCCCAAGATTCCCCTCTCCCCTCCACCCACTACATGTCTGGTTGCCCTAGATTATGTGTTGCTACACCTTTGCTGAGTCTAACACATGAGGTTGGCTACCTTTCACAAATGCCTGGGTCTATTTTCTACTTTTATGAGATCAACATTTTTAGATTCCACGTATGAGTGGATCATGCATTATTTGTCTTTCTTTGCCTGGCTTATGTCAGTCAGCATAATGTCCTTCAAGCTTATCTTGTTTCACACAATTGACAGATTTCCTATTGTTATTGGAGTTTTTTTTTTTTTTTGCTGAATAATATTCCATCATGTACATACACCATATTATCTTCATCCAGTGGACCATGAGGCTGATTCCATATCTCATCTGTTATGAATCCTGCTGCAATGAATGTCACTTAAACCTACCAATTTCTTTCCTTTGGATATAGACGTGGTAGCAGGATGGCTGGATCACATGCTAATTCCATTTTTAGTTTTTGGAGGAAGCTCCATGGTGAATCCCACAAGGGCTGTTACTCATTTACATTCCCACGAGAGTTCCTCTGTGCCTTTTTTGCTCACTGTCACTCTAACAAGTGTGAGGGGAACATTTTAAAAATATAGTGTATTATCTAAATCAGGACTCCCTGGGGACCAGCCCAAATGGACCCATACCCACCACCTGCTCCTGCCAAGCTGCAGATGGTTCTACTGAAGCTTGAGAGCACCCAATCCACTGTCATTTTACAGGAGATCCAAACCAGAGCCCTGAGCCATTTCCCTGAGGTGCACCCTAGTAGGACAGGAAACAGTACCAGACCCTGAGCCAGGCCTCGCACTGCCATCTCCGGAAGAGGACACTATCCCAGCACTCTGCCAAGACCACTTAGGGACATAGCTCCACAGAAGAGCAGGATGAAGAACAGAGACAAGCCTTCCAGACAGAGGTGGTGGCTGAGCCTTCCTCCGTTGGCTGAAGAATGCCCTCAGCGGACCCAGGCAGACAAGGTGAGGCTGAATCACTCTGTGTCATCTGTTTATTAAGACAGCAGCTGAGGAAAGCCCAGGTCACCTCAGTGACCGGGAGCTGACAAGAAGCCCTACTTAAACCTTAACGCTTGGGAGAGATGGGGATATGGTCACTTCCTCCTTCTGTTTCCATCCCAGGGAGAGAGAAGGACATTTGGAGGTGAGCACCCAGAGTGTGGGAGGTGACAGTGAACCCAGATGTGCAGGCTTCTGTAGCTAGACCTTCCCTGTAGCCCCAGGAAACTTTGAGGCTGTGGCTCAACCACTGTCTAGGACAAGGGTTGTGCTGGCCATTGAAGGTGTGGGGAGAGGATAGGTGACTGCCTGAGCTTCCATCAGCTCTTAGGGATCCATCCCAAGCTCAGTCCCTTTCAGTCCCAGGGACAAGCCAATAGCAGGAATTAACTGAGCTCTTTGGAAAACAGATTTTGGAGAACAGATTCAGGCTACCCTGGACCCGACATGCATTTGGCCTTACAGAATTCCTTAGGATCCAATCTGACCCACACAAGGCCAGCTTTAGAGTCACAAAAGTGTCCAGGTTCCTGTGAAGGCAAAGCAAACCCATGTTAGGCCAAACATATGCAATGGCCACCAGGAAAGAACCACAGGGAGATACTGAGACAGTTTTAGGAAAGATAGTGAAATGGCTGGGTAGTCAGGACAAAGGGCCTCCTCTAAGAGCTAGCTGGCAGAGAGTGATTGACAGGGCACACTCAGAGACTTCACATGCAAATGACCATGAGGCTCACCTGTGGGAGCAACTCCTTTGTCCCTGAGGCAAGAAAACTAAGAAATGGGGGTGGACACAGAAGGGAACTTGGAAAGAATTGCGACCTGTCTTGCATAGATTTTAACCAATGACTTTGGTACTAAGTTTCAATGCCTGCTTGGCATAGGTTTCAACCAATGATGTGGATGCATTTCTCAATGCCTGCTTTGTGTGAATGCTAATTATGTTCATACCCCAAATCAATATAACCCCTGGCCTGACCTCCATTAGATGGTGTCCTGCTTCCAGGTGCCCCTCCGCCTTGCGGAGTCTCTGCTCTCCTTCCTTAAATAAATCCTACTCCTTTTACTCCTCCTTCCGTGGTTGTCCATGGATTTTATTCTTCAAATTCATGAGACAAGAACCCAGAAGATTGGCACCGAATTCCTGGGGTGAATTTCCACCACACCAAGAGCTGCAACACCCAGCTTTTAGCTGGGGAGCTGCTGACACTATTTCGGCCTCAGACACCTGCAGTCAGCCCAAATTCCCAGTTTTAACTGGGAATGGCTGCAAAGACTAGAAGAGGGCTATTTTGGATGCTAGAATCTATAGTGGCCAGACTCCATTTGCCAGTGGGAGCAGAGAATCTGGCCTCATCTCAAAAACCCCACATCAGGGGGCTGGAGCAGTGGCTTGGTGGTTGCGGTGCTTGCCCGGCATGCACAAGTACACAGGTTCAAACCCCAGCACCCATGTACACAACTAAGTGTCAGAGCAATGAAAGCCATGTGAAAAACTCAATAAAAATTGATTCTCTCTGTCTCTGTCTCTCTCTCTCTCACTGTCCTTCTCTCTTTATTTAAAAAAAAAAAAACCCGCATCAATACCATGTCCAACACACCCTGTTCCCACAATTACCCCATGCTCCTCTGGTCCAATTCATCCTAACTCAACCCTCATGATAAAAACCAACTATTTTTCCGCTGCCCTGCTTACAGCCGTCAAAGCATTTGCTTGATTGGCGGTGTGGGAAAGGTTATGACCAGGCTGTGGTTTGAGGGCCTGGCCTCATGCTTTCCAAAGAGATGTGGGTAGGGATGCGGTGGGAGTGACAGAAAGACAGAGCATGCTTCATCCCCTAGCTCGCAGTAGATTTTCCAATTCGAATAAGTGGGGTCCAGCATTGCTGCCAGGACCCACTCTAGGTCCCCTGGAGGTGAAAGGCCCACCAGCATTAGGCACAAGGGCTTCCCACCATCATGCAGAAAGGAGGAAAAGTGGGAGGTGGGAGGAGCTGGTTTCCCAGGGAATCTCCCAATACCCGGCAGGAATCTCCCTGTAAATCTCCAAGAAGGAAACAGGACACAAGGAAAGGTCCCTTCTTCCTTGGCAGGTGGTGGAGAGGGACTACAGCTGCCAGGTCAGCAATGTGGAGGAGGCAGCCAGAGTCAAGAGAGGCACAGAAGTGGAGGCAGCTGGGAAGTAGGTCTCAGCAGATGACGTAGCCTATCCTGGGCACAGGTGTTTGCCTAGACCCACATGTTCTGCGGGGACCTGGGATCTGAGCAGTCAGCATTGTGTAAAGCCGTCTTCCCTGTCAGGAAATTAAAACTGCCTTGGGAAAAACTCACTATCAGGAAATGCCCGGAGAGCTGAACACAGGAGTAGAAGCTGATTCATCTCAAGCCCAGGCTCTGCCCATGCAAACAGGGATGAAGGAAGATCCGCAGGAAAAATGCAAGGGGCAAAGGCTCGTAGAGCCATCCGAGAGAGACAGACACAAAGCCCTTCTTGTCTTCCACAAAAAATACCTCCTAAGAGAAACAGCCATCATCAACGCATCAAGAGACACAACAGAGGGCAAGACTAGACCTCTGGGTGTGCCACCATACAACCACTGTCTAGAGGACCGTGGGGAACATATTGTTAAGTGATTAGAAATAAAAGCTGTGGAGACTATGAGAAGAAAAACAAGCATATTTGGCAAAATAAATGAATAGAACTTCTGAAAATGAAAAATATAGTACTGTCATCCCTCAGGATCTGCAGGGGTTGTTTCCAAGACCATCAATGATGCCAAAAATTTGGAAATGTCAACTCTCATACATAAAATGGTGTGGTAATTTTCTTTTTATTTTTCTTTTTTTTAAAGAGTGGGACAATGAGAGAGAGAGAGAAAGAAGCAAGTTTTTTATTTAGTTTTTCATGTGGCTTTTGTTGCTCCAGGACTTCACTGTGTACGTGGTGCTGGGGTTTGAACTTGCATACTTGCGCATGCTGGGCAAGTGCCGTAACCACTGAGCCACTGATCCAGCCCCTGTGATTTTCATTTAGCTTATGAATATTCTCCCATAGGCTTTAAATCATCTCTAGATGACTTGATTTCTAATATAATGCAAATGCTATGCAATAGTTGTTATGCTATATTGTTCAGGGAATAATGAAAAGGAAATTTGTGCTTGTTCAGTACAGATGCAATTTAGTTTTCAGGTATCTTCAACCCACAGTGGTTTAATCAGTGAATGCAGAACCTGCAGATACAATAGGACTGACATTTTTGGACTCAATAAATACAGATGAGACATGGTTGAAAAGAAAATTAATAGATTGGAAATCGAATCGGAGGAGATGGGAAGAAATAGATAACATTATATATTTTTTCTGCTAACTTATTTATTCAAGTTCTAGAAAGAAAGAGTATTGAAGATGAGGAAAAGAAACTATTCAAAGCACATTTTTCAGGACCAGGTTTGCATGTCTACATATCATCCTTAGGCTCAGGTCAAAAGGACCCTGCTCTGGGCCCTGCACCTCAGGGAGCCCTGGCACTCTGCAATGCCTTCCTTGAGGTTTTCTACATCACCCAGCAAAGGCAGGTCCCCAGAGACTGGAATAAGTGTTATGTGGGACATAGACCTATGTCTCCCCTTCCAGAGATTCTCTCTTTTCCTGACTTATGGGGACAACAGGTACTCTGAATGACTTCAAGATTTGAACCTATGGGTGATCCTGGTTCTCTGTAGGTGGGCACTGGATCTAGGAGGGCATCCTGGTAAGTAGATTACTCTCTGTGGTCAAAGTAAGTCACTGGAATTCTTGGAATTGTATGTGATTGGACTGCCAGAGTGAGGTGAGGTGACTCAAATGGTTTCTATAGACAAAGACCTACAAAAAATAATTTGTTGAGGAGCTGCTCAAAGCCTACCATTTATCAGCAATAATGATGTCCAGAAGTAAAGCTACAACCATGAATTTAGAGGCCAGCACCATGTAAGACAGAGAGAACATCTTCAAAGTAGTCACACAAGCAGCCTACACATGAATGACAGTTACCATTGGATCAGAGTCCTCTACAGCTAAAGGGGTCAGACAACTTTGGAACAAAGGTTTTAAAATGATGCAGGAAACCATCAACCTAGAATTCTGCATCCAGATAAAACCTCGCTTAAATGCAAGGGTAAAATATAGACATTTTGACAAAAGTGGAGAGAACATTCTCACAGAGTATGACTGAGGAATCATATATTTATTCAAGAACAAAGAAATTAACCTGATTGAAAGAGTAAAATGGAAGGAGCAATCATAAGCAAATATATTAAATAAACAACTGGTCAAATCAATATGAACTTGCTGTATGGTAGCCATGAAGATTCTGGCTGACGAAGGGTTTAGAACAAAGGGCATGACAATTATCTTTATTGTGGTAAGGCATGTACACAAGTTAAAATACCTCACGTTTTACACTTTAAATAGGTCAATGTAGTCAATGTTGTTATTAACAGTTATGCATCAACAAAGTTGCTTTAAGAAGAAATAAAAATGGATCTAAAATTCTCAAGAGTGCATTCCTGAGAGACCAGAAATAAGATCAGAGTTAAGGTTTCTAAGTTTTGTTATTCAGAAGAAAGTTAAAGATACTACTGTTAGACCCTATGAAGTCGAGAATAGGATCTAAAAATTTAATTGCAAACTACTAAAAGAAAAGAGAGATTACGTTAACTTCCAAACCACTAGAGGGAAAAATAGTTGGAATAAACAACTCTTGAAGGGTGGGGGTGGCAAGAAAGAAGGGGAAAAGAAAGGATAAGATGGTAAATAGAGAGTACAAAATAATATTATTAATATCTCAGTCACCACCATTAGACTAAATTATCTAAACTTAACATTTAAATGCAAAAACTATCCGATTAAATAAAAAAAAAACCAAAGTCTGGCTATGGAAAAAAAATACCTAAAACAAAAGAATGAAATTTTAAACTAAATCAATAGAAAAAAAATTCCAGGTAATCTGGGCTTGCAATTTTACTCTCAGATCAAGTGAATTTGATCCAATAAGGCAAAAATAGATTCCTTAGGGTTTTTATAGAGGGTCATTATAAAATCACAAATACCAACAGGAAAAGTATGAACCCAATGATGTAGGTTCAAATACAAAAGTGAACAAATGAAATTCAGACAAAATATATACCAAGACATTCCTGAAGATGAACACAGTGCAGCATGTATCGGATGTCAAGATGACAAAGAGAAAAGCTACGACCTGGAGCATTAGCGCAACAAACAACAGAGCGGAGAGCTCGGGCACCAGGCCACCGATGCACAAAACAGCATATGACAGGTGGCACTGCCCATCAGGGCTGCTCAGACAGCATCTCTATGTGAACGTTTTAAATAAAATTGGAGGTCCAGCTCACTCTTGCCCAAAAATAAATTTCTTGTGAATTAAAGATCTAAATATTCAAAGCAAAACTTTAAACTTTTAGAGCAAAGGAAAGGAGATTATCTTTTGGGGCTTGGGGTAAGGAAAGATTTCTTTACTGAGATATTTAAAACACACACAAACGATAAAGAAAAAGATGAGCAAACTAAAAAACATTTAAATTTAATATGAACATGTTTACCACTAAAGTCACCATGAATTGACAGAACAAACCATAGGGAGAAGAATTTGCAAAGGATGGATATTCTTATTGATGAGAAAAAGAAAGATATTAGCCTTCAACATACATGGTAGATATAGAGAGCTGGAGCAGTGGCTCAGTGGCATTGCAATTGCCTGGCATGCACGAGGACCTGGGTTCAAACCCCAGCACCACATATACAACTAAGTGTTGGAGCAACGAAACCTAGATGAAAAACCAAATAAAAATGATTCTTCTCTCTGTCTCTAGTCTCTCTCTCTTAAGATAAAAAACTAAATAAGAGAGGGAGAGAGAATTTTATTTCATTTTTTCATGTGGTTTTCATTGCTCTAACCTGTTGTGCACATGGTGCTGGGGTTTGAACTCGTATCCTTGTGCATCCCAGGAAAGCATCATACCCATTGAGCCACCGCTCCAGTCCCCCATCTCTCTCTTAAAAAAAAAAAAAAAGATAATAGATATATTTAACTCTCAAGGGGAAAAAATGGAAGATAAATGGGAGTTGAGGTGAGGAGTAGCTGAAACTACAGTTTTTGTTTAAAGACCTCTGGAGCAACTATGGAAGATGTTAATGTCCATTTAATATACTCTCCAAATGTTTACTGGATGTTACAAGTAGTGGAGATGATTAAGGAATGGCGATTGGCATTGTGCAACATGGTAGCATCATTGGGAAGTTGCTGAGCAGCAGTAGTCAAGAGTCCCTGGCTAGAGGGTGAGGCAAAGTCAGGGGTAAAGTCCCCATGGCCCACAGACATACACACCCATGAAGAGAACTCACCCTGGGACTTCGTGCAAATGGGAGGGAGTATATGACCAAGCTCTCGGAAAGACCTATGCTAATACACACAAGAAAGCAAGGTCAGGAGCCTGGGGATGTGATAGAGCAATTGTCTAATCCCTAGGTCTGATCTCCAGAAACATGCACGCACGCACACACACATATACACATGCATGCACATATACACACACATGCACACACGCACACACACATGCACACACATGCATGCACACATACACACTGCACGCACACATACACATGCATGCACATATACACACGCACACATACACACATATACACATGCATGCGCATATACACATATACACACACCACACACATACACATGCATGCACACATACACACGCACACACACATACACATATGCACATATACACACATGTGCAGACATACACACATGCATGCACATATACACACATGCACACATACACACACTGCACGCACACATACACATACACATGCATGCACATATACACATGCACACACATACATGTGTATATACACATATACACGCATCACACACACATACACATGCATGCACATATACACACACATACACACATACATGCATGCACACACATACAATGCATGCAATATACACATGCACACATACACATGCACACACGCATACACATACACACATGCACACATATACACACATGCACACACACGACACACACACATACACATGCATGCACATATACACACACACACATACACGCATACGCACATACATGCACATAAACACATACACATGCACGCACACATACACACATGCACGCACACATACATATACACACATGCACAGACATACACACATACATGCACATATACACTCACATGCACACATACACACACATGCACACACGCTGAATGCACACACACACATGCATGCACATATACACACACATACACACATACACACATGCATGCACATATACACACACATACACACATACACACATGCATGCGCATATACACATATACACACATCACACACATACACATGCATGCACATATACACACATACACACATACACACATGCACACACACATACACACATGCATGCACACATACACATGCATGCACATATACACATGCATGCACATACACACACATGCACACACACATACACATACACACATGCGCAGACATACACACATACATGCACATACACACACATGCACACATACACACTCATGCACACACATTGCACGCACACATACACATACACATGCATGCACATATACACATGCACACACATACATGCGCATATACACATATACACGCATCACACACGCATACACATGCATGCACATATACACACACATGCACACACACATACACATGCATGCACACATACACATACACACATGCACACATATACACATGAGCAGACATACACGCATACATGCACATATACACACATGCAAACACACACATGCACACATGGCACACACATACACATACACATGCATGCACATATACACACGCACACATACACACATACATGCACATGCACACATGCACATATACACACATACACACATACATACACATATACATACATGCACATATACACACATGCACACGTATGCACACACACACACAGAAAGAGCAAGGTTGTAGTCTATGCGTTCTGGTTTTCATTCGATTTTTATAGCAGCAGGACAGTCTGGAAAGGGCATCCAGAGAAAGTTGCTGTTACCTCTTGTAAATCTGTTTCCCGCTGTTCCTTTAGCAGAGCCCAGGCAAGAATTCTTCATCTCTACCACAGCCTGTGGGGACTCAGAGCCCTCTCTTAGTGGAAGGAGTTCAACTGTAGGACACAGAGCTCAGGGATAGCAGTGACCAAGCCAGTAACAGCTTCTATCTAGAATTGCCTGAGGGTGCCTTTCCCAGAATTTATCACTGCAAATGCTCCACGCAGAGAGCATGATGGGCCGCAGGGGTTCAGGAAGGCCGGGGAGCCCTCTGGCCCTGTGCAAGCTTTTACACTCAGCAGGTCGGCAGGTTGGAGTGATTAATCTGATACTAGCCCTCTTAGCGTGAGCCTGGGAAAGGATGAATTTCTTCCTTGTTGTGGCTTCTTTGAGGCCTTCGGCTCACTTTCCTCTGAAGTCTTTCCAGGCTGCAGGCTGCGGTCTCTCTCCTCCCCTCCCCTTCTGTGTCTCTGTGGCTCACACGCTTAGATGGCTACCTGGAACACTTTCCATCCCAGACACTGCCGAACGTTCTCATCCAAACAAAGGGCCTTCAGAGAGGCTGGGTGCCTGGGATTGGGCCAACAGAGGGGAGGCCAGGGGCCTGACAACGACCCATGTAGCAGCAGGAAGCAATTTAATCCAGGCTCAGTCTAGGCCCGATGTTAACCAACCCACCATTTTTCTTTCCATTGCCACGCAGTTATTTTGGTGATGTCCTGAAGTCCTGGCTGGCTTTGGGGACCCCATCCCCAGAATGACCCAGAGCTTGGGTTCATTCTTAGTTTGCTGTCAACCTCCTGAAACTCATTAAAAGAGAGAGAGAGAGAGAGAGAGAGAAAGACAGAACCAATTTTATTTATTTTTTCATTCAGCCTTTGTTTCTACGACTCTTAGTTGTGTATGTGGTGCTGGGGTTGAAATCCAGGTCCTTGCTCATGCCTGGCAAGCACTCCAACCACTGAGGCACCACTCCAACCCATGAAACTCAAAAAAAGTTTTAAACAAGGACCAGTATCTTTTCATTCCTAACTGGGCCTCTTAAATCATGTGATGGGCCCATTTTGTGGGATGCTGTGGGGTGGAAAGACTGGCCTAACTGGCAGGTGTCAAGTGCGTGATGTGGTGCCATGTGTCTCCTCACAAGGAGGTGGCACTGACGTTTGACTTCTTCATGCAAAACCTGAGAGGGTGCTCCCTTACCATGTTCTAAAAACATCACTTCCCCTTCTCACCTCACCTCCCTGCATAAACCTGGCCTATCAGTGGAACTCTGGGTTTGGAAGAACATTGCACAACCTGTCTACGGGAACTCAGTCACCTGCCCACGGGAACTCAGTCACCTGCCCCTACCTAGGGCACAGGAATACACCTGTACCCCATTCATGCTGATTTCACTGAGTTTAAAGCATCTCAAATCACTATAACTTCAAAATGAGGTTGCAACCTTCCTTTGAAATCCCGGTATTACTTAGAGGAAACCAGATGTTTTCTTAATTATAGAAAACAAACTGCTAGCAATGGCTTTCCAAGGCTACAGAGACCCCTGAGATGGAAGAACCCAGTGGCATTGCTAATGGCTAGGTCCCAGGAGGCCAGGGTACCTCGGGAAAGTGCAACTGATTATCTGAGAATCTATGATTATTTCATGTTTTGGAGGTTTGGGCTTGGTCCTTACTTCCTGTGCCTTACAAACAAAGGAGTCTTGAAAATCAGCATGAAGCTGGGTGTGGAGGAGCATACCTGTAAACCCAGTGGCTCAGGAGGCTGAGGCCGGAGGATCGCGGGTTCAAAGCCAGCCTCAGCAATGTAGAAAGACCCTGTCTCAAAATAAAAATTAAAAAGGGGTTGGGATGTGGCTTAGTAGTTAAGCACCCCTGGATTCAATCCCTGGTGGAAAAGAAAAAAGAAAAAGAATAAAAAGAAAGAAACCAGAATGGAAAAGTAGGAGCTGGTAGAGAAACAGTGATGGAAGAAATTAGAAGAAAGGTATAGAAATTGAGTGAACCTCCACAGATTGGTCAAGGGAACACTAGAATCCTACATCTTTATAGTCTGAAAAAAAAAACACATCAAATCATTCCTTCTCAAAAATAAAAGACCAGAAAATTTGTATTTTATGGAAAGTACAAGTTAAATGTCCCTTATCTAAAGTGCTTGGAACCAGAATAGTTCCTGATTTCTGATTTTTTTCTTCAAATTTTAGAATCTTTGCATACACATAAAGGTATCTTAGGGATGGGACCCAAGTCTAAACACGAAATTCATCCATGTTTCATATAAGACTTATACACATAGCCTGAAGCTAATTTTATACAATATTTTTAGTGCACTTACATTGCAGCTACAACTGAGGTAAGATGTGGAATTTTCCACTTGGGGCTTCGTGTCAGAGCCCAAAAACTTTCAGATGTTGTAGGGTTTCAGATGTTGGATTTTCAGATTAGGGATGCTCAAACTATAGGATTTTGAACAATCCACCCTATTCTTTGAAGATCCACCTAATTCTAAGAGCTTTAAGCAGGATGGAGTGGGGTGAGATATTTAGGCAATTTAGCTCCATAGAGTAAATTTGAATTGGGAAGAACCTTATATATAATTAAGTCCTCAATATAAATATATCCATATAGGAAAACTGAATCAGAGAGGGAAAGCAACTAAGAATGACTTCTCTCATCCCACCATCATCACCATAAACCAACATGTACATCAACTTCACGCTCTATTTTGGACACTGTTCCCCACTTTTCCCTCAATACCCATGATGGTAACAGGTCTTTGGGGTGCAGTAGTCAGGAAATGCCATCAGTATATGGATTTGGCTCCAATTGTCCCACAGCTCAGCTCCCTCCCTGGAGCTCCTGGCTCCTAGGATGTTTGATTCTGAAGCTGTCAGTCTTGGGTAGGAGACGAGATCCTGAGATTGGGCTACATGCAGACAATCTCCAAAGTCGGAGATGAGATGCACTGAGATCAAAGACGGCTCAGGATCAGGAATGCCTGCTGTAAACCTGTTCAGGCTCATTTTCTCCTAAGCCAAAATAACTCTAAAGATCCTGCGATAAATAGCTGTCATACAATGGAAGAAAAGTATCTACAGCAATGTCTTAAGGGTTAGATGAAAAGTTGGAAGATGCTGAATCTCAATGTATTGAGTACCCCATTTTATAAGGGGTGGGTTTGAGCCCTTCTGGATAGGACAATCCTTGCTTTATCTACAAGGTTCTTACGGGAAAAGAAGTCTTCCAATCCTCCACCCCAGGAAACTTTTCTTTGTCCCACCATCCCATGTCTCAGGATGAACTGTTGGGCAAGTTTTTCTCAAAGGTAACTGCAGCCCCTACGTGGTTAGGGTATGGTTTAACTGTGTTCCCCAAAAGTTCACACAGTGCAAGCTTGGTCTCACCCACAAGAACACAGGGAGGTCATTGCATCTATTTCTAAGTGAAGTGACCTTAGATAGTCTACATTTTCATCATCAGTCATATCTCTGAGTCCTTCCATCAGCCTCAGTGATGGGCACTGTTTGGGGAGAACCTGGCCAACTGAACAAGCACTCACGCTCTGAGGCAATGGAGAATGGAATACCTTGAGTTCATGGCCTTAAAGAAGGCAAAGGCCATTGGGCCTCTGGGAAAACTAATTCTCTTTGACATCGCTTCCCTATTGAAAAGACGGGTTGTACAATGGTCCACTAACTGAAACTGAATCAGCCTCCTACTCAAGGAGAATAGGATACAAATAACAAGAGGCAATAATTAAGGGCAGTAAATAAAAGGGGGTCCAATATGGAAAAAATGCAAGTTATTACTTTAAGGAGGCCATGAATCCCAAACATAGTTATTAATGGCAAGGAGATAAAGTATTGGAAAGTACAAACACTGAAAGAGAACTCAGGGGAATGAGAAAAAGCCAACAAATTATATGGGAGCTTGTGACATGATACGGCTGAAGCAACCACACGAAACACAAATAATTTTGAATTGCATAGTTGAGGTATCAAGTCATGGACTAAGGAAGCAGGAGAGCTCCCACAAACCCCCCAGGATTGTAGCCAATGCCCTCAGTAGGAGAGAGACTTAGATGAGATGGAGGGAATTGGAGAGAGAGGAGCACAGAGGGCTAGGGGTGGGAGGGCTGGCTTTAGACGGTAGCCAGCAAAGCCTGTGCGAGTGGTGACCAAGAAGGACAGAGCTTATCCAAGCGAGGGCTGCAGCAGGGTGACCATGAGGCTGCCAGAATTCAGTGGAGGAGACAGCCAAGAAATGGGGCTGTAGGGTCCTGGGACATGGCCAGCTATGGGGACACCAGGAAGCCTCAGGGCCATCAGAGTGGTCCTCCTAAAACAGTAGGCACCCTGGAAGCCCAAGAAGCACTGTAAACCATGCTGGGGTCTGCATGGAGGGGCAGGCACACCCCTTTGGGATCATCAGGGGTGATCAGTCAGAAAGGGACAAGTCTTTACTACGCATCACCATCATGACGTCATCTGGGAATGCAAGGGCTCCAGTTCTTAAGAACCAGGCAGCTTCTTCCCATCCTCACCCACCAGGACCCCGGCTTTTGTGAGATTCTTCAGGATAAAAACAATTTCTGCCTTGTTCACCCTGCCCACCCATGCCTGGTCTTTCTATAGCTCCCTGCAGTATGGTTTATTCCCACATTTTCACAAAAAGCCAAGAGAAGAATGGAAAGCAGCAATGGAGCCAGCATCGAGGGGCGAGAGGAGGGCAGCCCTGGAAACCCTGCCTGGGGTGGATGGACGGGGTCCAGCGGGAGGAGCCTGTGGCCCTGAGCTCTCAGGCAAGAGAGCTGCTGCTCCCAGCCCCAAAGGGTATCCATTAGGATACAGGCTGAAGGCAGGGGACCCAACACCTGCCATCACGGATGTTAGCCACAACTCAGTAGCTGCCTAGGGCTGGTAGAGACTAATCTGTGTTTTGTGCCTTCAGAAAATGCTGAATGAGCCAATGTGCGTGCAGCATTGTGCTAGATCCTTCTAGTGCACAAAATGCAGAACATGAATTTCAGTGGGCCACAAGGACAGAGGAGATGGAAGTGGAAGTAGACGATCTCACCGTCTCATAGGACGCAAACACGCAGATGTGAATGGAGGTGGCCCCCACCCAAGCCAACGGGGGAGATTTGACAGACAGAAGAAATGGGTTCTTCCCAGGTGGAGGAAGGGATGACGGTCACCAAGACAACCAGGCAGCTCTTTGAAGGCGTGAAGTCTAACTTTGGGATAAAATGCGCAGATGCTGGATTCACAAGGGATTTGAAACTGTGTGGCCTCGGGCAAGCTATCTAACTTCCCTATGCCTCAGCTTCCTCATCTGTGGAATAAGAATGAAAAGAATACCTACCTCTCAGTGTGACTCTGAAGATTATGCATGCCAATGTATGGAAATCCCTCAGAAGGATGGTTGGCCCTCTCCATCCACAGGTTCTGCATCTATGAATTCAACCAACCACAGATAGAAAATATTTGGGAGAGAAATTGCTTCTGTACTCAACATCCCCTAAAAAATACAGTATAGCTCTCCTTCCTAACCCCTCCCTGCTCCCTGCCCCCTTCCCTACGTCTCCAGGTATCCTAGGCAAGTTTCCCCCTGTTAGTGTAAAAATTCATACATGTTGAGGTTATTATTAGCTTAGCCATCCAACATACTGTTTCCGGTTGTATTCTGGCTTCCACAAATGAGAGAAAACATTCGGCCCTTGAGTCTCTGAGATTGGGATATTTCACTTAGCATAATTTTTTCCATCTCCATCCATTTGGCTGCAAAAGCCATAATATCATTTCCTCTAATGGCAGAGTAGTATTCCATTGTATATATGTATGTTTGATAATGATTCCCCCTCAATTGTAAGTCCATATTCAACTAATAAAGAAAAAGAAAGTGTCAATAGCATATACATTGTAGTGCGTATTATAAGTCATCTAGAGATGGTTTACAGTGTACAGGAGGACATGCATAGTTCTTATGCAAATACTCTGCCATCTCATATAAGAAACTTCAGCATGCTTAAAATTTGGTATCTGCATGAATCCAGTCCCTCTCAATACTCAGGATGACTGTACTCATTAAATAGGAGTGATTTACTTTTCTGTCTTGTGCTCAAGAAGTTCATTTTAACTGGCTGGGACAGGGGATAGGAGCCAGCCAAGGGCAGTAGGGAGGTACCAAGGTCCTGGGTCTTCTGGAGAGTGAAATGAGAAACAGCTGCTTACATCTTATTTCACCAGTGAAAAAATACATCACTTTTTTTTCATGATATTTGAAATTAGCTTTCAATTGCAGGATCTGCAAGACTAAAATTAAAACACTCTGGTATTTTTAGATTGCATAATTCACAGAAGCTGTTGCTTAAACATGTATTTGCTTGTGGCCAAAAGAACAAACAAATGTCACAAAATGCCTAACCCTAGGGGCTGGAGTGGTGGCTCAGTGGTCGGAACGCTGGCCTGGCATGTGCGAAGACCCAGGTTCGAACCCCAGCCACAGGCACAGCTAAGTGTCCAAGATACAAAGCCCAGATGAAAAACTAAAAGTTGATTCTCATTCTGTTTCTCTCTCTCTTAAAAAAAAAAAAAAAAAAAGCATAACACCAGGGCAATTTGAAGGTTAAAGTGGGTTCTACAAAAATAGATGATTAAAAATGGTAAAATTAGTAATTAAAGTGAAAAGAGTTAATATTTTACCGTTTGTTGGTTTGCAGTGCTGGGGATGGAACCCAGGGCCTTGCACCTGATGGGCAAATGCTCGGCCACTGAGTTCCAGGCCCAGCTCAGTAGAGTTGACATTGTAAAGCTCATGAACTCCACCTGGAGGCTCCAATCACCAGTCCTTCTTCCAGGTGCCTGGCCAAGAGGTAAGAGGAAAGAGGTCACTATAGGGCCGAGGGACAGGCAGATACTGGCAGAGAATGAAGGCCTGGGGTCAGAAGGACGTTGATTCCTCCTCTATGATGATAGTGTGGACAGATCTCTTCCATGAGGAAGAAGCCAGATTTTTCTTCCAAGTTTTTATTGTGAATGTGTCCCTTGGTATATATAACACAAATTTACCATCCTAACTATCAGTAAGCACACAATTCAGTGTTATTAAATACTATCATAATGTTGTACAGCCATATCACATCCATTTCCAGAACTCTCTTTATTTTATAAAACTGAAACTCTATACAAATTAAATAATAGTTCAGAAGCTACTGACTTTAAATTAATTTGTCATACTTTTTACCCACGCTTCTTGAAAGGTAAACTTTTTATAAGTAAGGGTTGAAGGGTGCAATCCTTCATTCCCAGGGCTTCTGTGGATGGGGACCCAGCCAGTCCCTCCCACAGTCTTCCTCAAAGCAGCAGGATGCCAGCTGGGTTTCAATCAGGGGTCCTGGTAGACAGGGCCCCTGAAAGTTAAAAGGTCTCGGTCCTTGCCTGGGCAATGATCCCTAGCAGATCCCCTGTCTTCTCTGCTCAGTCACGTTGGGCCCTCAGCAATTCTGTTCAGCCAGCTGGTGGAAGATGTGGGGCAAGGCTTAGAACAAGGGGACCCCTTCAGGCCGATCCCTGCCCACAGATGACTGGGTCAGTGCAGGATTTTACACGCCTGCATCTGTGGCCATAACAGCCTCTTGAACCACTACACCCACCAAAGCCCAAGCTCCTGGGTCCTGATCACAGCTGATCCCTGAAGCCCTGACAGAGCCCCCTCCATAACCTAAGAGGCAATGGCTGAGACGTCAGAGGAGCTCACAAACGCCAGCAGAACTGGACTCCAGCACAGCCCATGCCCTCCACTCCCACAGGCCCTGTTCCACCTCGCACTTTATCTAACCAGATGCCTCCCGAACTGCCCAGAAAACCATCCTGCTCTCTGATGACAATTCCATCTGCTGGGCCATCCGCAATTTGGAAGCCAAACTTTAAGGGACAGCAATTAGGAAGAAGGGCGATAAAGAAAGGGTTTTGAACCCCAAACAGTGACACAATGGACATTATCAAGCCCTGGGGAAGACAGCTACCCGGGAGGCCCATGAGAGCTCTCGCCTAGAGTCTGCTAAGAAATCTAGGTGCTTAATGAATAAGAAATGGGGCTGGAGCGGTGGCTCAGTGGTTACAGCGCTTGCCTGGCATGCACAAGTACACAGGTTCAAACCCCAGCACCCACGTACACAACTAAGTGTCAGAGCAACGAAGGCCATGTGAAAAACTCAATAAAAATTGATTCCCTCTGTCTCTCACTCTGTCCTTCTCTCTTTAAAAAAAAAAAATAAATAAATAATTAAAAAAGGAGACTGACAAGTGAGAAGGATCCAAAATTGAAAGAGCTAAAAAAAATGCTCAGGGGCTGGAGCGGTGGCTCAGCAGTTTCGGTGCTTGCTTGGCAAGCACGAGGACCCAGGTTCAAACCCCAGCACCACGTACACAACTAAGTGTTGGAGCAGCAAAGGCCATGTGAAAAACTAGGTAAAGTTGTTTCTCTCTTTCTCTCTCTCACTGTCCCTCTCTCTTTAAAAAAAAAAAAAATGCTCAGAGGACAGGAAACTCTATGCTTGATTTCAACAGCAGCATTCCCTCTGCCCACACATTCCCGCTAACCATCCAGTGACAGGCTGCGGGTCAAGCCAGATGCCACTTGAAAGAGTGGCTTGCTCTGTGCTTGCTGGAACTCAAGTCTGCAAATCGCAAGCCTTTGATAAATGTGTCCTGATGAATGGCCCTCTGGCTTTCCTTGTGGATACAGTGCAGGAGGCTGGCTCTCCCAGGATGGAGGGGTGGTTCATATCCAAATCGGCCTCACACAAGTGGGCTGCAGGCATGGCCAGAGCCCCCACCCACCCTCTCCTCCACGAGAGTCCAGAGGACTCAGGGATGCTCCTTCACACCACGCATGCGTGCGGAGCATGCTGCTGTGACTTACTGCGTGATGGGAACTGGATGTACGTTGGCCATCAGTCAACAGCTTCTACCCAAAGGCCTGTCGTGCCAGATGTCATTCTGCACACTGGGGATGTGGTGATAAATACAACAGTGCTTTACCATCAGAAGGGGCTTAAGCTGCAGATGTGAGAGACATTACCAACTCTTAAAACAGACCAGTAAGTGAGATAATTCCATCTACAGTGCGTGCTCTGAAGGAAACCACACAGGCATGTGGGAAAGTGTGCAGCCTCCAGCTCAGGATAGTTTGAAAGCATAACCAAACAGCCTTTCTGCTCGCACTTTCAGCACAATATTCAGTTGATTACAGGAGATATTCACCACCACATTATACGATAATCTAGGTGTTTAGATGTTTTTGCATTGTAGGCTGATGGAAGTGTTCTGAGCACATTTAAGGTACGCTAAGCTAAGTTAGTATGTTAGGAGCTTAGATGTATTAAATGCACTTTCCAATCATGCTGTTTTCAACTTCCGATGGGGTTGGGGGATGTGTCCTCCATTGTAAGTGGAGGAGCATCCGCATAGTTACGACGGAGCGCTAGGTTGACCCCCTATGGGAGGAAACAGTGACATGGACATCCGCGGGAGGAGAATCTTTCAGGCGGAAAGAAAAGCAAATAAAATTCCTAAGACAGGATGTATTTGGAGCCTCAAGAACCAAGCTGGAGATGGTGAGAGTTGATGTGTGAAAGGCAGAGTTTTGGGAGTCTGGTTTCAATTCAGGTTTCACTACGAGTCCACACACCCAGCCTGCACAGCTCACGCCAGTGCTCCCAGCTCATGACTAATGTGTATCCAGCTTAACTCATTCGTGACTCTGGAAAGGCAGGCTGACAGGCCCTGTGGTGCATTTCAGAATGATTTTGCAAGACTGGCATACTTTAAACTTTAAAACTACTACCTGAATGCAAAGTTCACCTGGTGGGTAAACTTTTAGAAGACTCTTCTCCTGAGGTCTCTCTGGAGACCAGCTGGATTCGGCAGGCCCTGGATGCCACCAGTTAGTGATCTACAGTGATCTGCATTGGCTGGAAGATGGAACACAGGACCTCAACGATTCCAAACAATTCAAGAGTTCCAGCAATGCCTAACATAGGACCAGGTGATCAATTTTTAGAAAAGTTTAAGCAGGAAGGGGCTGAAGGGCTTGTCCTTCCTTTTCCCTTCTCCCTTATCCTGCCACCAGATTGTTCAGGGTCCACTGTCATTTCAGCCATGCTTGGCTAAAGAGGTTGGGGAACCCCTCCCTCTGCAGAACTTTAATTATAAGTCCTTGTCTTTGTCCTAGGCAAGCCAACAAGCTTGTCCGTTTTATTTATTTATTTATTTATTTTTAAAGAGAGAGGACAGAGAGAGAGAGAGAGAGAGAGAGAGAATCAATTTTTATTGAGTTTTTCACGTGGCTTTCGTTGCTCTGACACTTAGTTGTGTACGTGGGTGCTGGGTACTTGCGCATGCTGGGCAAGTGCCGTAACTGCAGAGCCACCGCTCCAGCCCCCTATTTATTTTTTAAGAGTTATCTAGAAAGTACATTCAATTTAAAATGTGACAAAATTACGTAAGACCCAGGAAGAACTACACGCTAACAGGATTGAGCATGGGACTGGAAGATATCCAAATCTGAAATGGTACTACCACATTCAGAGCTGATAGACTATTTAATAATTTTCAGATAATTTGGAGTCTGATCTCCATGAAGTGAATTAATTGGTCCTCTGGGACTTCTTTGGCCTTACTCTCTTACCCGTATCCCCAGGACCTCAACGTGCCCCCTCTGTCTGTCTCCCATGGGGACCTTTAACCCTGCTCTCTCCTATTGTCCAGTCCTCTCAGCCAACCGGAAACTGGTTGTGAGGGGCAACTTCAGCCCTTGGCAGAAGCTGAGGTCTGTTCTAGAAACATTCGCAGCACTGGAAGCAGCACAGTCTCACTTGGTCTCTTTATGCCATCAGCTGCCTTCGGCTGCCCCTTTCCCCTCAATCAATTCTCCCAATCCTCTGGTCTGGCACAAGTAGTGATGTCCTAACACCGGGGCAGAGGGAGGTGTCAGACTTTTTTCTTGGTTCTGGTAAAGGACCATAAATATGCTCCAGTCCCCTCCCTCGGTTTTTGGATGGACACAGAGGGTGGCCAGGAGTGTGATGTTGAACCAGGTGTAGGATGTTGAACCTCAGGTTTGTTTTTTGAAACTTCTATCCATGTAACAACTTGAGAACATACTGAAAATGTCCATGCTGGGCAATTTTCAAGTTACCCACATGTACTGATGCGTTTGGTGCATTTGAGCGTCCACTCCGTTGGGTGCCTGAAACCACCCTGTGTCACCCACCATTGAGAGAGCGCATGCCTTGGGCCAAATAATGTTTGCTTATGAGTATGTGGTTCACCAAAGACTGTTTCTCCCTAGCATTCATTCTTTTTCATTCTTTCTTCTATCCTACAACAAAAAATTTAGGTCTATTAAATTTAATAGAGTTTACTTGAATAAAGAATAATTCATAAATCCGGCAGCACTCAGAACCAGAAGGGCTTCAGAGAGCCCCTCTATGCAAGGTGGGCAGTCAGTAGACCAAAGTTAGGAACAGAAATGTCAAGATTGTTTGCAGCAGACATTCGCCTTATTTGGAAGTGGGATGATCAGCTGGAAGCCTTCCGTTGGCTGAATCTTGACTATTTATGATTCGCTGAGACCTGGCTATCTGTTACAAAAAACATCCTCACGTATTTTAGGTTTCGGCTTATTTATGTACAAAGTTAGGTTGCAACTGCTATCTTAGGAAATTAAAGTATGGAGATAGCCTTGGACCGATGGCCTCCTACTTGTTCAATTAACAGTGCCAACACTTATTCTAAAGTAAGGAACATCAGGCGACTAATTCTTTTCTGATTACTTGAAAGTGGGTAATATTTGGAAATTTCTGGAAGGAAATGGGTTGATATATTTTCATTGTGGGGATTATATTTGAATTGTCTGAAGACTTTTACATATTCTCATAGTTAATAAATTTGTTTTTTGTCGCGCTGTTTTACTTTGCTTTAGTCCTGGTGATTGAACCCACACCTCAGGCATGCTAAGCACTGAACCACTGAGCCACACCCCACCCATAAATTTGCTTCTAAAGCACCGATTGTGTTCATGAGAACCATCCACTCTCAGGACCGAACATCCACCATATTGTATGCCAAGTGTTTCGAGTTTTACTGACCATGAAAAGCCTTCTTTCTAAGAAATGAAATAATAATTCAAATTCAAATGTCATCATTTTGGGGGGAATAAAAGAGTTCCTTCCAAATGATTTTTTTTATATAACACTAGTTCTCTTGAAAAGCGTGGTAGTGAGGGGTTGTGTGTATTTGTGGAGAAAACTCTGCTTCATACTGATTACACCTGGTCCAGTATTATAAGTTTCGGTACCAAAATGTTGAAATCAAAATAATTTTTGTGATATAAGGAGTGCAATTGAAGAGTATAACAGCATCTGTACAGAGTCAGCTTTCTAGAGAATTCTTTTAAATATGGCCTTTGGTCTATTTGGAAGCAAAAGATTAGTTTGGGGAAAATCATGATTTAAGGCCAAACTAAATGTAAAATATAAGATATAAGGAAGAGTCACACACAGTGGTGCATGCCTGTAATCCCAGCAGCTCCAGAGGCTAAGCTAGGAGGGTGGCAAGTTCAATGCCAACCTCAGCAACTTAGTGAGAGCCTGTTTCAAAATAAAAAATAAAAAGAGCTGGGCAGGTTGTTCAGCGGTTAAACACCTTTGGGTGCAATCCCTGGTGTACACACACACACACACACACACACACACACACGTACATATGGAAGATTATTTTCAACGATATTTTCCTGCCCTTCAAGCGTTTCTTTGATGTGCACATTTTCTCAATTCCAAATCTTGCATTGCATTAGCTTGAGAATGCCAGTATAAAGGCACTATCTGACTTAGGATTCCTGTGGCATGACACCTACTATCAGGTACTGTTGGAAACACAGGGATCAGTGGGATCCTCACGAACTCCTTTGTCTATTGCCAGGCCCTGCTCTAGATACTCACGATGAGGCAGGCAGCACCAGACCAGTGGAGAAGAAACCAGGATGTGCAGAGCCCAGCAGGTCTCAGAACTGTACCCTCTGTTCCTTTCTAGGAGGCAGAAGCTACCCTTAAGAGCCACACAATTGGGGCTGGAGCTGTGGCTCAGTTGGTTACAGCGCTTGCCTGGCATGTGCGAGTACGCAAGTTCAAACCCCAGCACCACATACACAGCAAAGTCTCGGAGCAATGAAAGCCACATGAAAAACTAAATAAAAATTGATTCTCTCTCTTCCTCTCTCTCACTGTACCTCTCTGTCTTAAAAAAAAAAAAAAGAAAGAAAGAAAGAAAGAAAAGAGTTACACATTTGTCCAGAGGTTCAACATCATTGTCCCTGGCCGTCTTAAGAACCCACAAAGGACAATCATGCTCACAGGCTGCTCATTACAATTCTTCTCCAATGCACTGTCTCAGTCACGAATCCGGTCCCTGTCCTTTCCTCCTTATGGCCCCATGAGGTTATTTGCTCCCTTGGAGAAGATGTCAGTTGGTCTTCTGAGATGATGTGACCTGTAAGGAGTGGAATCAGCAGGCACCTGGCGATTGACAGCCACAGAAAAAAGCATTTCCGGGTGATCAATAGATGCAAGTACCTGGCTCCTTACACGTGGCAATCAACGCCTGGAGCCCCTACAAGGGTAGACACTCAAGTGGCTTCTTGTCTAAGCTCCTTCCTTCTTCTAGGTTGTTCAGTCCCTCCTGATCCCGAGGCTGGAAGAGGACTAGGGTTGTCTGGGTAGTCCAGTGTTTTTTGAGACACTGCATTTTGTCTCTTAGGATTCGTTCTTGGAGGGCTGCTGGAAGTTTTTCTAAGGCCAGAATGTATCTCAAATTCTCTCTGCCACCTCACCTTAGAGCAGAAAGAGGTTTCTACTCCCAGGGGACAATCTCAGGCTCTGTTTCTCTAGATGTGGGAATAGCTACTTAGAAAAACAGATTTTTATTTAATTTTTCTCCAAATTAGCACAGATAGTCCCTGTCATGGGAGAAAGCGTGTCTCCAAACAAGTTCCGAGTCCAAGCAGTTCCCAAGAAGGGGGAATTTGACTGAGGACCAGTGGGGTTCTTGGCAAACATGATGCAGAATTTCAGCACATGCCAAAGACATACCCAGAGGTTTATTTGGGAAAGGAGATAAATATTCAAGGGACAATGGGAGCAAACTCAAAGGAGAGATGTCTTTGGGGTAAAGCAAGAAATATGCCTTCAAGGAAGAAGAAGGAATATCTCCAGAGGAAGAAGCAGCAACCTCTTGGTGTGGGGTGTTAATTTTCACAGAAGGCTGGTGCTGGGGGCTGGATTAGACGGGGAGGAAGGGTGGAACTACACACCGTGGAGTCAGTCTCCCCTGCACTTACACATTGCCTTAATGTTACAAAGGCATGGTCAAGGGTATGGGCCAAGAGCATCTAAGTCAGGAGTTGCAATTTTTCTTGGGTGATTTTTGCATCTCAGTGTTTCATGGGTGTTTCCTTAGAGACTCAGTATCTCGCTCTCTTTATTCCAAATCCCCATCTCAGTTCCCAAATTCCTAAGGTTCAACTTAAGACCCTTCAACTTTACAATGGTTCAAAATCAATGAGCACCCAATAGAAAATGCACTTGGAATTTTGAATGCGGGTCTTTTACCTGGCTAGTGATACATGGTCTGATTCTGTCTTGTGATGCTGGGCAGTGACCGCTGCTGCTAGCAAGCCCCACGATCGTGAGAGAATCTACTGCCCATCTACAGTGTGATTACGATGAAGGCCGTGAGATAGCCACCTCTTTATTACAAAGTAGGCTTTGTGTTAGAAGATTTTGCCGACAGTAGGCTATAATGGAAGTGTTCTGTGCATGATTAAGGTTGGCTGGGCTAAGTTATGGTGTTTGATAGACTGTGTGTATTAAATGCATTTTCAATTTCTGACATTTTAGAATTTAGAACGGTTTTATCAGGATGCGACCCCTTTGTAGTCAAAGGACATCTGTACTTCTAAGAGGGGCTTTCACCAACCTTACCCACTTCCCTGTTCCAAAGCAGTTGGAAGATACTAAATGAACTGTATCTGTCCTCCAGGCTCCCCCATCGCACGTGCGTGCGCGCGTGCGCACACACACACACACACACACACACACGGAGTCCGCCAAGAGCCTGGATGGAGCTCTCAGGAATCTCAGGCTGTGTGAGAGATACTGACATTGAGCAGTTCCAGGAAACAGCCCCAGGCTGGCTCTTGCTCTTCTCCTTCCACCTCCCCCACCTTAGCCCTGACCTAGAGCTCAGCCCACCAGAGTCCCCCAGAGGCTTCTCCTATTCGGAGGGAGGCAGCATGTCACAGATACCTTTGGGACTCTGAAGCTGACTGTGGAATCCCATCCCAGGAAAATGCACATGCATGCTAAACATTGCACGTAAAGTTAGACACTCTCTAATGGCCTTGAAGCCCATCTGTGGACAACTGAACTGCTCCACAGCTGCTGCAAACCCATCTCCATGAACGAAACCAGCTTCATCCCAGGTTTCGAGTGACAACCAACAGAAGTCATTCCTTGGCTAAATAAACAACCTTTGAGTGACCATGGTGATTCAGATGCTCTTCTAAGGGCTGCGGATTCAACAGTGACCAGACAGATGAGGTCTCTGCTATCAAGAGTTTATGTTTTAGAAGGAGAAGTGACAGTAGACTGATATTCAAAGTCACATGATGATTTCATACTCCAGTCGCTGCTCCTGGGGAGACCCTGTGTGACTAGTGTGGGAGGAATGATCTCTTGGAGCAGATGGCACTGGAGCAGGGACATCAAGGATCAAAGGACTCCTGTGAAGTGGGAGGGATGAGGGGGAGATAGACGGCAGCCCTGAAGAGCAACAGGGCATGCAGCTTAGTCCCAGCTGAAAGCAGTGTCAGGACGGAGCCTTGCTGCGCACATGCCAATGACCTGTGAGCTTCGGGTGCGCTGCACCCAGGGACCTGCCAATGCTTAGCGCCCCATAAATATTTGTGAAAGAAAGCAGCTGTGTCCTGAGAGCCAGACCTCCGGCTGTGTTAGTGTTGGAACGACTTCTGACCAGCCTAAGGGCAACCTCAGCTGAACCCCAAGGGGCCACCTGAAAACCCCCTTTTGAGTAGGTGGTTTATTTGCCCTTGTGGTGTACAAATGCTTCAAACAGGTACACGTGCCAGGCGGTGAATTTTATAAACCGAATTATTAACTATGCAAACAATTAAAGGTGTAAGTAAATAAATTCCTAATGCTCTTTGGGGCAGGCATTTCCTACCATGAGAGATGGAAATCTGGCCCATGGCATTTACGATCCCACCTGTGGCCGGCCCTTGTCTCTCTCTCTCTCTTCCTGCCATTCTCTCTCCACACACACACACACACACACACACACACACAGAGGCCCTGGGGTGTTGATGGAGACTGCATTGTCGAGAGGCACCAAAGGACATCAAACCATTCGACAAGTCCTTGTCCCAGGTGCCAAACCTGGTCAGTTCTCCAGCTCTTTCCCTTAACGGCTTTAATCGTCCATCCCCATCGAGGAGGCCACTGCTCTCCAGGAGTGACAATAATAGGTACGTTTCCTACCTTCTTTTTCTAGACTGCAGAAACATAAGGGACTTCAGAAGTCTGAGCCCAGCAGCTCCTGGAGGGAGGAGCACCCAAAATAATGGACAAGGAGCTTGGTGCTGGGTCTCGCCCTGCCTCCTGCTACCAGGGCTTCTCAATCCAAGACTTTTGACAAATGCAGGTCACAGGTGTGAAAGCAGCAGTGAGGAGTACCTGGACACTCCCTCCCCCGACTCGCCTTAAATTGATGAGGGTGGGGGACTGGGAAGGGTGCGCTTGGCAAAGGCTCCACCCAGGTGTGGGTGCACACCCTGCCTGTGGGATCCTGAACGTCACTGTCAGGCCCCAGATGTTGGGGTGTCTACCAGGTACAGAAATCCCAGGGCCCAGAAAGCTTACTAGGTGGCGTTTTGGTCAGAAATCTTGGAAGTGTCCAAAACACTGTCAGCCACCCCTCCTCCCTTATGAGGTCTGGAGGAGACACAGAGAAGGGAGAAAGAGGATCACTCTCAGACTCCCCATCCCAGAAGCTTTAAGATTCCAGGATGGTTACTGATTTATTCACTGCCCACTATGGGCCTTACATTAGTCCCACCTTATGAGGAGGACATTTTGGCTCATCTTGCCTCAGGCCATAGAACTATTAAGTAAAGTATTTTTCCAGAATCATCCTTTCCCAACTTCACTATGATGTCTCTATTGTAAAAGTGGAAGGAAGAGAAATGACCTCAGGATTGGAAGCCTTTGAAAATACTCTCATGTTCTACCCTGTTGTCTTCCAGAAAAACTCTTCCATCAAGACTGCACAGAATTGATGTTTTGCCCATGGTTCACAAAGATCAGAAAGGACGGACTAATCCAGAGTGGGTGCATGGTAAGGGAGCAGGTCCTCATATATGCCAGGGGCAAAGTAAATTGATATATACTTTCTAGAGGGAAATATGGCAAATTGAATCAAAAGCTTTATCCATGTTTATATCCTTCAGCCCTGGAATTCCACTTTTGTGAATTTATCTTAAGGAAATTACCGTAAACTTACATGAAGATTAATTGCAAGGATATCTGAGTTCAGTGTTGTTTGGAAACAAACTAAATATACAACAGAGGATTAGTCAAGTGAGATAACAGGACCTTCATATGCTACTCTTCCCTCAGTTTCCACAAACCTAATTTCTTTCCCCTCCTTTTCCTCCTCCCCATAGAGGTGTGGGCTCTGCAGTGGTTGGTGGGTTACAGGCATCGGGCAGAGGTGCTCAAAGGCTCTTCGCTTGGAGAAGTTGCTCCCTTTCTTCCTCTGTCCAGCCAGGATCAAGGCAGGGAGGTGAAGAGTTGTTTCCTCCTTAGATCTAAGCTTTTCTTGGTGGTGCGGGGATTCCTAGATCTCCACAGACTTCCAAGGAACAGAGTCAGGGAGCTCCTTGTCTCTCATTATAAGAAATGCCTTCCAATTTCACCACAGTTAAGAATAAGGGTGATATTATAGTTTTCCACCCATCATTTCTTAATTGCTTTGGGTGAAGAAGATGGGAGTTACTTATGAATTCTCTCAAAGACCCTCAAAAACATTTGAGTGGAAAACTTTATACCATTTTATGGTAAAAAAAAAAAAGTTACAATAAATGCTATGCAGTACATAGCTGAGAAAATGAAGGGTGTGTCTGGCAGCATGCCGTGGCTCTTTTTGCTTATTTTGCATTTTCTAAATTCTGTACATAAATCTGTGTTGATAAACATAAGAATAAATACCCATATGTAACCAAGTGCTCTCTCAGAGCAAAGCCACCTGAATCCTCGTGCTAGGGCTGGCTCCCCGTGACATCACGCTTGGGGAGGAGGCGTAGCTTATTTATCTCTGTGACTACAGCTACCAGCATGATTGGTTCTCAATTGAAGCTCACAATAGATACTCAACTGATGCTCTTCCCACGTAGAGATGAGCACAAGGATAAACGACACTGCAATGAATGAAGTTCCCGGTGCCAAAAGGGCAGTGGCAGTGAAGGAGATGAGTAGCTCTTCAACACTGAAGATGTGAAGATGGGCGGAAGTCCCGAAGTGAAATCCACCCCTTGGGAGACGTCATCCTCCCAAAGGGACTTCTCTGCAGATGGGAAGAATAGAACACCTGTCCTCCACCCTCGGAGGGCAGTTTAGGTGTTCCTCTGCCTTAAGGAGGTGGGCAGCCTGGGTGAACTTGGACTCCAAGTGTGTGAGACTTTCTGGCTCATTGTATGGATTGGTGCCATGCACCAGCTGGCATGAAGCAAGCAAGCAAGATGAATTCAGATCTCTTTGGAACCCCGCAACCATCTGATGCCAACTGTTCCCCACCTATCTGTCTCCAGGACACAGAAGAGCAGCTGTAGTAGAATCATCCAGTCTATAACCCCTGCCTCCACCAGCAGACCACAACCACATGCCACAATGATTTTTTTTTGTGCTTTAACACAGGTTGATCCCACATTTATCTTATTTAAACCTATAGCATTCTAACCACTGATGGCAGTCCTTGGGAGCTGGGCGATGCCCTGATAGTATTCTTGTAAAAAAAAAGTCCACTGTTTTAAACAAGCTAGTTCAAGTTTACATTCTATCATTTGCAATCAAGGGAGTAAATACATAAAATGTTTATTTTTTAAGTTGGTACATAATAATTATAAAGAATAGTGGGTCTCATTGTGACACATTCGCACATGTACACAGCATTATTTGGTCAATTTTAATCCCCTGCCCATCCCTCTGATCCCCCTGACTTCCTGCTTCTACCAGATTGGTCTGAAAATTGGAAAGCTTCACAAATTTGTACATAATCCTTGTACGAAGGCCATACTACTCTCTTCTGCGTTTCTCCAATTTTAGTGTACGTGCGGCTGAAGCAAACTCAAAAGGAGAAAGAAGATCCAGTGGCAGAGTTATTTTGCGTAACAAGGGGAAAGGCCGTCAATATTTCAATTTCCTCTCTGTGATAATATTTTATCTATCTCTGAAGATATAAAGACTAAATAAAGAGTATGAAATTAAAAGGAAAAAAAGGGAAATATGGATTATAAGCATTAATACGAGCTTGGTATGTTCAGGAAGTTACAATTTCAAAACAAAATGGAAATCTTTCATCAATTGGAAAAGCATGCAGAAAGAACTGCACATCTATCAGACATGGCCTTTTGAAGCCAGTCACCCTGATGAGTAAGAAAAAAAGTAAACATACCTGCCGTGCTCAGGAAGAAAAGTGCTCTGGCAAAAGATCACATAGCAAGAGCTAGTTAATCATCAGCTACGCTGAGATAAAGACGCAGTCAGCTGGTGACCACACACCAGACACTGGAATAGTTACTGAGTAAACAAAAATGAAAGGATGCACGTCCTGGCTTTGATCTGCACATACTAAAGTGGAGAGATTAACATTGATAAACTGTGATCATAGGCTTCATTTTTTAAAAAAGTATAATTGAGATAAAATTCACCTATTTGAAGTGTCTACTTCAGTATCCTTTTTTTTTAAAGAGGTAAAGGGAGAAACAACTTTTATTTAGTTTTTCATGTGCCTTTTGTTGCTCCGAGACTTCGTTGAGTACATGGTGCTGGGATTTGAACTTGTGTACTTGTGCGTGCCAGGCAAACGCTGTAACCACCGAGCCACCGCTCCAGCCCCTCGGTGTCTTTTAATACATTATATTATTAACGTTTTTCTTTTTTGGAGTGCTGGAGATCGAACCCAGGGCCTTGCACATTTCAGGCAAGTGCTAAACCACTGAGTTACATCCCTAGCCCCACATTATTCTCTTTGAAAAATTGGGCTAAGATTTGCCATTTAAATCATTTTAAGTGTAAAATAATTCAGTGACACTAACTACATTTACATTGTTGTGCACCCATCATGACTATTTCCAGAACTTTTCCATTGCCTGAGACAGAAACTCTACAACCACTAGTTTTGGTATTTCAGTCTCCAATACTTGATGACAGATAAACAGGAATAAATGAGCAAGAACCAGAGAAACAACCATTCAGCAATAACTCTCTCATTACTTTGCCTATACCCCCAAACCCCAGGAGCCCCTAATCTATTATTTGGCCCTATGCATTTTTCTATTCTAAATATTTCAACGTTTCACATAAGTGGAACCATACAACACACACCCTTTTGTGTATGGTTTATTTCACTAGCATAATATTTTCAAGGTTCATCCATGTTGTGGCATGTATCAGAGATCCGTTTCTTTATGGCTGAATAGTATTCTATTTTACAGACATTTTGTTTATCCA
>PVKS010015308.1:0-46292 GCA_004027875.1 Aplodontia rufa | reverse complement strand
CCTTTAAATAGGCTGACAGGTCTTTATTTCTCCAAGGTCTTATGGCTTCTTTACACCACTTGTTGGCTTGTTCATAGGCCAACTGCTTAACTAATGGCATCGCTTGATCAACATCCCCCAAAACTCGGCCAACTGTTTGCATCAGCCTGTCCACAAAATCAGCGTAGGGCTCATTAGCTCCCTGTACTATCTTGGATAGTTGTCCTTGGAGATCTCCTGTGCCTTGTAAGGTTTTCCAGGCTCTTATAGCAGCTGCAGAAATTTGCAGATAAACTGCAGGAGGTACATAATCTGGGCCGGAATATTATCATACTGACCCTGTCCTGTTAACATGTCTAAGTTCCATTGAGGATTACCGGCAGCCATGTTACGCTGCGCCGTGTCCAAACACATCTCCTGAAAAGTGGTTTTCCATGTCAAATACTGACCACCACTGAGGGCAGCTCTAGCCAAATTCTCCCAGTCCCTGGGAATCAAATTTGATGCTGCAATCGTTTCCACCAATGATAAGGTAAAAGGAGCCTGTGGACCATAGGCCGAACAGGCTTCCTTTGTTTGCTTAACTAACTTAAAATCCAATGGTTGATGATATCTTTGATTCTGTGGATCCTCAAAAACCGGGAAAAAGGAGGCACCACAAGCTCTCAATTCCTCCCATCCCTGACAATCCCCGTAACCCTGGCAAGTATGCTTGCATTCTAGATTATAGTCAAGAGGTGGCGCCGTTGGTACAACAGGGTGAGGGGGAAGTCCGATGTGCATACTTTCCACCCTACGCACTAGTTCCTCATCTGAAAGTTCCTCTTCTGAGTCACTGGCTCCATCACTTGCCTGAGAGCGCGATCTCTGCTCTTTCAGTTCCTCCAACATAGCATTGCCCTCACTTATGGGAGATCTAAACTTTTCCTTATTAGATGTCAAACAAATTTTTACGAGAGCCCAGATGGCCATAGTGCCAGGGGGCAAGGTGGTGTTATCGTTAGCCCTCTGTAATTCCCTCCCTAACTGCTCCCATTGAGGGATATTTAACAGCCCTTCATCTAGAAACCAAGGGGCTACATCTTCTACTATTTGTAAAAACTTCCTTGCTGTGGAGGATTTCAAGGGTGTTCCATTAGCCTTTAGAAGAGACCTCAAAGGCCCCTCCATACTGATCCTAGATACCTCTGATCCCATGATTTATACTCTTCCTGGTATCCAGATTCTATACAGCTTATCAATGGCCACTTTCCGCGTGCCTAGTTTCACTTTAATTTGGCCGCTTTCTGGGCGCCTGATTTCAGTTAAACTGGACCGCTTTTCGCGTGCCCAGATAGTCGCAATACCGCGAACGTCAAGGCTGCCTTTTCCTTTTAAATTATTAATAATTTACCTCCTTTTAATTACTTACCTTAATGTTAACCTTTGATTCCCGGGTTTCGGCACCACTTATCGCGTTCCCTCTGCCCACAGAGAAGACGCGACACGCGGTTGGGTTGGGAGAGCTTTTATTTGGTCGACCTTCTTCTTCTCCCTCTCTCTTCCCTTCTCTCGGGAAGTTACCGTCACACAGAAAAAAAAACCTTTTCTCAACCAATCACATTGCTATAATGAGGCATGCGCATTCAGGAATCATGCACTGGGCATGCAAGCCCCTGACCAATGAGAATCACTTCCTCATTTATGCCAGACCGCACTGGCTCAGTGCCAGCCGCCATCTCAAGCAGCCTATCTCCAGGGCTCTGGTCCCGGACACCCCGACAGACACACACACACACACACACACACACACACACACAGAAAGAGAATGCCATGTGGAGATGAAGACAGAGGTCAGGGTGATGCTTCTATAAACCAAAGGACAAAAAAGATTGTCAGCAAAGCTCCAGAAACTAGTTGAAGAGGTCAAATACAGGTCAACAAATGCTTTCAAAAGAAATGAACTGTAATGACACCCTGATCTTTGCTTTTCAGCAACTTTAATCAGGAGAAAATAAATTTCTGTTGTTTAAGCCACCTAGTCTGTGGCATTTTGTCATAGTAAATAAAAGACAGCTATGGATTTCACAATCTTATTCCTGTCAGATCTAAATTGTACTTCTAATATAAGCATGGTCTATAATTATAAGCCCAACAATCAGAATACTGATAGAGAAAATGTGGGACCATGATCAATAGTAATTTTTAAAATTAACAAAGTAAAAGTAACTAATGTGAATACAAGTACTCAAGTACTGACGTTGATTCCAAATATAAATATATTGGAAGGACAATATAGAAAATAAATCTATATAATTAATAGCCAAAAGCAATCTGATATAAATAGAAAATAAAAAGATGATCTAATGTTATTTGAATAACCTAAGCAAGTTTTCTCAAATCTTAATATAGACTCATAATTAAACGTGACTACATGATATTCATAGTGTTTTAATTGACTAATAGTATTATTGAATTATGTCCAACATTTAATTAAGCAAATAAACCAAAAAGGCCGGGAAAGTAGATATATTTGAGATTTAAAACAATTAGAGCCATGTATGTAAACACCTGAAATTTAATCTTTACCTTTCAATGGTATTTCATAAAAAGAAAAATACTAGATAATGATTAAGGATATTTTGGTTTCAAATTCATTTAATATCTGAGCAAATTATTGTAAAAGAAAAATTGCTAAAAAAAACTAAATTATCACATAGATGTAATGATATTAATGTGATTGACAGAAATCAGGAGATATATTTTGCTTTTTGGAAGAAAAAATAAAATTTTTATTATCAATTTCCAGAGCTAAGCTGTTTTTAAGCTTTCTTTGGATGGACTCAAATTTCAAAAGGAAATACCAAAATATACTTAGAGTCATATAAAAATACAAACAATAAAGATAACATAATAATTTATAAAATTAACATATAGCTAAGAAATATTTTTGGTAAATGTGTAATCAAGAATTTGGTTTAACCACTCACCACTGAAATGATATAGACAAATGTTATCTTCCAAAACAATAAAGGAAAAAAATATCAACATCCAAAGATTCAGGAATTCTGTTATTTTATTCATAATTCTGACAATTAGTTTATCTTGTATGTGCTACAAATTTATTATATATTTTGATGGCTGTTTCTCAGAGAACGGGAGAAACGGCAATGAAAACAATTAGGGAATAGTGTCACTGTTTTATAGGAACTCAAAGAAGAGTTTGTTAGAGAAAATACAATTTTGAAATAAGAGACTAAACTGTACCTGATAAAAATATCAGGAGCAATTTCCCCTACTTCAAATGAACATGAACTTGATGAAGTGTGTAAATCTTTCTCTGCCTATTTGAAATGTATGTGTGTTATTTTTAGAAGCCAAATATCTCTTACCAGCTTCATGACCCAGGAATGTCTTTCTCAAGAACTTGGTCACCATGTTCTTAAAATATAAATGTCACCATACCTCCTGGTCTTTTCTTGGTGTGTGTGTGTGTCAGAAAGTAGGAACATAACTAGGGCAGGAGCCTCCTTCCAGATTGCAAAGTTACCTCTCATTATGAAGAAATGGGAAGGATATTTTTCTCTAAGATCATCTCATACAGCTAACACAGATGATAACCAAGTATAAACTATATGTGACAAGTGGTATGTCAATTTCTGTTACTGAGGATGAGTTATTATTTATTTTGCTAAGATGTATGTAATGAATCACACCTTTTTCAGTTTATTAAAAATAATATTTCCTTATGTCTTTGCAAACCTATTCACTATATTTCTTTTGATTTGTTCCATATTCAGGTTTAACACATTCAATAATAATACTGTTTCTCTATTTTAGTTTTATAAATATTAAATGTTCTTACTTTGCAGTAGTCAGTGTAATCTGAATGTCCACTTTGTCTCATATTGTCATGGACACTCTATCTTTGGAAAGCTTTTTTTCATGATATGTGTTTTCACATCCTATTTTCAACCACAATTTGACTTTACATCTAAAATACTGCATGTAGACAGCATATGGTTGCTTCTTTTTAAATATAGATTTTCTTTTCTATTTTTTGCTGTAAAATTTAATCTATTTGCATTATATATACTTACTGATGAGATTGTTTTTTCCCTGTATGTCTTACGTTGTTGTGGGTTTTTAATATTTTTGTTGATGTCGGTAATGGTTAATTTTATGTGTCAACTTGGAAAGTCTTAGTGTCATCTTGTTTTTTCAAACAGTTATCTAGATGATGCAGTGAACCACATTTTTTGTAGATGTGATTAGCATTTATATTCAATTGAATTTAAGAAAAATATTTTATACTTGATCTTATGAATGATAATTTAGCAAGTCTTAATAGCAAATACTCAGGTTTCATAGAAAGGAAGTTTTTCATCAAACTTTTAAACTCAGAAATCCTGCCTGAGAAGGATTGCAAGTGTAAGACTAGTCTTAGGAGCTTAGCAAACTCTTAGCAACTATGTGAGACCCAATCTCAAAATTGAAAAATGGGGGTACATCACTCAGTGTCAAAGCACTCCTGGGTTCAATCCCTAGTTCAGATAGAAAAAAGAGAAAAGAAAAGAATGAAAATAAAATTAAAGAAAGGATAAGAGAAGATAAAAGAAAAGAAAACAGAAAAGAAATCCTGACTTAATTTCCAAGTTGCTGTCCAAATCTACAGATTTTGGACTGAAAGCTAATAGCACTCCCTGTCTGTGTTTCCACCATGACTTCCTGATTTACACCCTCTACCTGCCAACCCCCAGTGTAGAGATTGGTGTCATCAGGGATATGAAGGCAGCATGATGATTATCACCATAACCCCATTTAAGTCTAAGTAATGCTCTTTGTTTTATGTTGGTCTGGGCAAAAACAAAATAGATAAGACTTGAAGATTGATGTAATTATTTCAAACATTTGTCTTTAGTGTTGCTGGAGATGCACATGTGGTTTTGTGGCTAAAGAAAACACAAACATCTGCTGGTATGTAATTATTAATCCATCGGGTGGTTTTGTTCTCAAAATTTATTAGTAAAAATGACCATTTTGTTTTAGCTAGCTAGGCCAGCAATACACCTTCACTTGTCTATTTCTTTGGTTTCTTGAATCTCCAATTATTTTTCATAATTCAGTTCGTGAAGACCTCTTTTCAGTGCTGAGGATCAAACCCAGGACCTCATACATACCATGCAATTGCTCAATTTTATTTTGCAGTTCCTCTCCTTTTCCATCCTTCCTCCTTTCTCCTGTATCCTTCCTTTACTCTATTGTTCTTTTATCTATTTTCATGTTATTTTCATAACATTGTTTTAAAAATTCTCTCTGGCTTCCATAACAGAAAATGTTTCACCCTTGACTTTATAAATCTGACTTATTTCACTTAGCATGATGTTATCAAGTTTCACACATTTACCAGCAACTGCCAAAACTTCAGTCTTCTTTTCAGCTGAGTAAAACTTCACTGGGTATATGTACCATATTTTCTTTATCTACTTTTCTCTTGAAGGACACCTAGGCTGGTTCTACTACTTGGCTATTGTGAATCAGTCTGCTATAAACACTGATGTACTTTGTATCCCTATAGTATCCATATTTTTGTTCTTTTGTGTGAATACTAAAGAGTAGGATGGATGCATTTCTAGATTTTGAGTAATCTCCACACTGTTTTCCAAAGTAGTTGCAATAAGTCCCACCAACAATGTATGAGTATATATTTCCCCCTAAATTATCACCAATGTTTATTGTTATTTATATTCTAAATGATTCACATTATAACCGGAGATGATATTTTAGTGTATTTTGATTTGAATTTCCCTGATTGGTAACGATGTTAAACTTTTTTCCCTGTATTTATTAGCCATTTGCATTTCTCCTTTTGAGTAATGTGTTAAGTCCTTTTGCCCATTCATTTATTAGGTTATTCATTTATTTTTGATGTAAAGTTTGTGTTTTTTAGATAATATGAATATTATTCCCCTGTCAGAGTAGTAGCTAGCAAAAATCTTCCATTCTATAGGTTCTCTTGATCTTAGTTGTTTTCTTTGCTGTGCAGAAACTTATAAATTTGATGTTATACCACTTATTGATTTTTGGTTTTATTTCTTATAGAAGTCTTCTTAAGGAGTTACTTTATGTGATATATGGTAGAATGTTTTCTTCTATACGTTGCAGTGTTTCTGATCTAATTCCTAGGTCTTGATTCATGTTGAGTTGACTTTTTGTGCACGGGTGAGTAACAGGAATCTAGTTTTGTTCTTCTATACATTGATATATAGTTTTCTTAGCATCACTTATTTAAATGGCTATATTTTGTCCAATATATGTATTAGGCATCTTCATCAATAATCAGATAATTATATCTGTGTTTACTTGTTTCTTGTGCCTTTCATTCTATTTTATTCTATGGATCTTGGTGTTTTCTTTGATGGAAATATCATGCAGTTCTTGTTATTATTGCTCAGTAGTATAATTTGAAATCAGGTATTGTGATGCTTCCATCACCACTCTTGAACATCCATATATAATTTCAAAATCAAAAATTCGTGAAATCTGGAAACCCACAATGAAAAATCAAGACACCTCAGAAAAATTTTCATGGTTGTCAGTTAAGGTAATACTTTTATGAAAGTTGCTATTCTGAAGTTATCTTCTGAATTTCCTTGCCTCAAGAGCTAATACTTGATATGGGTGGCAATAAGAAATGTTCTATGAAGGAAGGAGGCAGATATATTTTTGGTAGCAAACATGCACCATTTATTCAATCAAACAGATTCTGGGTACAGTTATAAAATAATTTTATAGATGAAGTTTCTAATCATTGGACTTTAAATTATTCCAAAGGACCTGATGTAAACAGTTGGAAGATATATAAGACAGGGCATAAAGCTCCCCTAAATTCAAGTTTTAGCTTGTGGATAACCTGTTTCTGCCTGTGCATTTGGGGTACTAGATATTTCCTTCCTCGGAATGCCTAATCCAAGGATTTTAGATGTGCTTAGCTAGCATCCAAAATTGTGGAAGCTAATAATTTATAATAAACACATAGACATATTAAATATGCATATTTTTAAAATAGATAAAATACATAAACTGTAAATACATTTATTATAACTAATACCCACATTTCAAAATGTTTCCCATCTAATGCTTTATTTCTAGTTGAATACTTACTAAAAGTCACCCTGTCAAGTCATTAAATATTACTCTGAAATCAGAGCTTAAGTGGGTTAAGATTCCAAATGAA
This sequence comes from Aplodontia rufa, assembly GCA_004027875.1. Classification (NCBI taxonomy): domain Eukaryota; kingdom Metazoa; phylum Chordata; class Mammalia; order Rodentia; family Aplodontiidae; genus Aplodontia; species Aplodontia rufa. The sequence goes on along the minus strand of PVKS010015308.1, from coordinate 39,097 downwards.
GAATTGAATTTGTCCTATTAAATGATTTTATACAGACTAAAGGATGAAGCAAGGCAAGATTCTTGAATGGAATGATGATAAGTACACTGTTCTTTCATAGACAATTTATTGATCAGGGAATAAGTAATATAAAATTTATAAAATTTTATCAATTTAATATCATGTGATTATGTAAAGCAACATATATTTTATTTCCTTTTCAATGTGTATTATATTTTTCAATATTATTCTACTACCAACATTAAAACAGTGAGATCACATTTGAGTATTTGCTTTTAAATTCCTAAAAATAATAGAACTTTAGTGCTGTTGGTACATTGCTCATGCTGGAAAAACCTTCAGTCTTTTTGGAAAATCCTATCTGATTCCTTGTTGCCATTACTATTAGGGTGGAGGTGGCAATTTAGTAATTATCTTTCTGTAACTATTCTGTTCATTATGTGTTTATTACAGGAATATCCAGACATATCTGTAAATAAAGGACTGGGATTGAGCCATTACTGTGTGACTCTGGTTTTACCTGAGGCCTGCTCTTAGTACTTCTCTCTGATGTCTATTTAATATATTTTGTGGATTAATGAGTTCAGAGTTTACATTGAGGATTATGATTTTTAAATTCATCTTAGGTTTCTATATTTTTAGAGTTTCCATTCACATGCTTAATGATTCTTAGATTTGATGAAATTTTAAAAAGTAAATGCTTTCCAGAAATGGCAGAGAGATAAAGCTCTATCTAGAGATCTGATGAACATATTTTCTCTACTAATTAAATTATTTGAATTCTCTATTTTTAATACAATGAGAAGAATTTTGGATTTTGGATCTTAAGACCTGGATTTGAGGCCTTGCAGACAAGGATAATTTTATTGCTTGTCTGGTCATTAAGTAGTACTTTAAGAGTATTTCAGTACTTTTGGGATTTTTGGAGTATTTCAATATTAACTTCCTTTCCTGGAGAAAATTCATTTTATCTACCAATCTGGATAGCAATGATAACTTACAAATAGTATTATATATGTAAAAATACTTATTTTTATGTGTAATAAAATATATAATAATATTTCATTTTGAAATATCTGAAAATAGTAATAACTAAAATAGATATAATATAATTAATATTGAATTGGGACTTCAAATATGACATACAGTATTTTATGTACTAAAGGGATTATTTCCTCACCAAAACTCAATGAGTAAAAGTATAATTATTATATTAACTATTATATCAACTTCAAAGAAGAAAAACATATGAGACTTGTTCAAGGTAAATGATGGAAATACTGAGAAGTTATAGAAATACTCCCTTATATTTCTGATGCTAGAATAAAACTTTTTTCTTAAAGAGAGGGGGGCAGTGAGAGAGAGAGAAAAAAAAAGACAGAATCAAATTTATTTAGTTTTTCATGGACCTTCGTTGCTCGGACACTTCATTCTGTACATGGTGCTAGGGTTTGAACCTGCGCACCCGCGCATGCAAGGCAAGTGCAGTAACCGCTGAGACACCGCTGCGGCCCCAGAATAAAGCTTTTCTTCATCCAAAATACAGTTTCCTCAATCAGGTAATATATATTTCTTGTTTGCTTATTATATCACAAAGACACCTAAAATATGCATTGCGTTTGCTTGCTATTTTATTTTAAAGAAAGTGGAACAGAAAGAGAGAGAGAGAGAGAGAAGCAGAGAATCAATTTTATTAGTTTTTCATAAGACTTTTATTGGTCAGACACTTCATTGCGTAGTGGTGCTGGGATTTAAACCTGGGTCCTCCTGAATGCCAGGCAAGTGCCAAAACCATGAGCCACAGTTCCAGTCCACTTGCTGTCTTTGCAAGAGTTTAAATTCAGAAAAAATGTTGCATTACCTGTATAACTACAATTCCTGCTTATATTTTATGGTTAATTATTTTATTAACTACAAATAAAGTCATTGTTTGCCAAAGGAACAGAACCAACAGGGTATGCATTTGCAATAATTATAAATGAGAATTTATTTAATTGGCATACATGATCAGAAGCTGAATAGACCCACGATGGTGTCGGCACATCGAAGATGATTCACAGTCTGCGCAGCAGGTATGTGAACAAGAGGGAGCAATGACTATCCCCTGCATGAGAAAGAATGCCGGGAAACTCCTCGGAGAATTTTTGGTCAGAGTCCACATTGGAAGACAGAAGGATCTGGACTCTAATGTCTGAGTCAAGGCGGCCGCATGGGCAGCTCTGGAACAATGAAAGTCCAACCCACAGGGCTTTCTTTTTCTTCCCTTCTGGGCCCCCACTACCCCCTATTGTACCATCCTGCCCACTTTCAGTGCAGACTCCCACTCAGTTTTCAGCCCCACATGCCAATCATCTCAAGAAACCCCCTTATTGACATATCCAGAATTCTTTTCATCCTCAGATGGCTCAGCCCAGCCAAGTTGACAATCGATATCAACCATCACATTTATCAGATATTTTCCTAATTCATTTATTATAAATTATCAGAAAGTTTCAAAGAGTGCTAGAGACATCATAGTTTTGATTACATGTAAGAGTTGTTATGTTGAAGGAAAGATTACAAAATTCAGAATTTTTATTTCTGATGCATTTACATAAGCTAGTACTCCTAGATACCAAAGAAAAATAAAAATAAAAATTAATTCTACAGATGCCGTAAATGTTACAATTTGATAAGTGCTGTGAGGCCTAAAATACTATCTCTGCTTTTGATTAAGAAAAATGAATTAGATATGCTTATTTTTCCCCAAAATTTTGCAACTTGGAGAGAAGAACTAAACATAATTCATTTTTTCAAACATGTACTCCAAATTAAATAAAGTGAGGAATATAGAAATCTTATTTTTCAAATCTAGCAATCTAAGTGATATAAGCAGCCTTGATAATGTTTTAAATTATACATAAATTTAATAAATGTTAGTGCTCATAACTAAAAGAATAAAAAGATACCTTTTATGAATAAGTCAAAATCTGATATTTTTCATTATGAAACACTGTGGAATATATGCCAAAGTATCAAGTAATATTATCATTTATGGATATGATACAAAAGAATGATGGATCTTGACAAAAAAGGTGATAGAATTTTTTTGTAACATATAAAGTATAAATTATTTATGACATAAATTTTAATCAATAAGCCACATAGTACATTTTGGAATTTGAAACAAAATCATATTTATGTTCCTAATTTTTAAATTTTTTTCCTACATCTCACAAATATACATGTTTTAAAATATGAATGACAAAAAATCAGATTCTAGATATCTGAAAAATGTTTTATCAATAAACATGCGAAAATATGACTAAAATCTGGAAATTCAGTGTGCAAATGAGTTATTAGGAAATATGTCAAAATATCAGATAAAGAATAGTATTTGTCAATATTATCCACATAATCACAAATAGATTAAAACATTATCACATTTAGGTAGTCAGTGTTCTGTGGGAATATTATTTTTTCTAAACTGTCAAATTACTTTCTATTCCATCTCTCATGCATGTTAACAGCAAAGTTATGTATTTTGAAGAGATTGTTTCTAGGAAAACAGATGAATTCTTTAAAGCTTTTGATACCTTGTATAAATGTGTGCCTGGAAGCTGTTAAGGGTTTAGCACAATTCATGTCTTCCTGAACTTATTTCCAAAGTAAAATTCCAAAGTATAAGTGAAGGGCCTTGTAAAGGATCAAATGTGTTAAGCTGCTGGAGGATTTCACATTACTTTGGGATTCACAAGGGAATCTTTGTGCTTAAAACAATTAGTTAAGATTTGTGAAAATTTCAAGATGCTTTAAAGTTAGAAATAGCAGGTGTAGTTGGGTGAAATAAAAATCCTTCCAACTTCATAAGACTATTGAGAAAATACAAAATAAAACATTACATTTTGAGAAGTGTTCAATTCTATTTACAATGCAAATGCTTTATTACATTCCATATTTATAGCTTTATATTAGATTATTTAATAAATAGATGATACACATGTAGACATGTATGTTAATTATACAGTGTTATCTGTTTGAGAAATGAAACTAATGCTAATACATCACAGGCACTAATTTTTAAACATTTTAATTGATTTAGAGTCATCATCCAATGTTGATTTTTATTTTCCTCATTTAACAAGAGGAAACAAAAATTCAGCATATTTACGTTTAATAATACACATATTGGATGAGTTGTTAACAAAAAAAGTCACAGAAATAAAATGCAGATTTTTCACTTTATCTACACAACTACCTCCATATAAAACCAAATCTAAGTAGTATATAAAAATACTTTACCCCTTGTCCATGCCAAATGGAAAAGCAATGAAAGAATTCAGATGCTGACCTGTGGAATACTAGAAAAAAAATTCAACTGCATGCATCACCATTAAATTCAAAATAATTACACTAAAACTTACAGTTCTGAAATTATTTTATAGACAACAATATGCTGATTACCTCTTCATAATGGGGTTGACTTTTTCTATCCTGAGGCAGTAAGGACAGTGGGCAGTCAGGCACTGAACTATTGCAGTATCTATCCTGATCTAGACAAAAGACATGGATTCCTAAAACTTAAATGTTTATAGCATCCATTGTACTGGTTGTTTTAAGGGAATATTAATGCAAACTTCAAGAAACAGTTGAAGCTGTAACTACATATGAATCCACTGCTCTATAAGCTTAAAACTCAGAAATATACTTTCAAACCTTCTGACTCTCAGATACAAGAGCACTTAAAAACAAATTTACTAGTAAATTTAAAACCTAAATTTAAATAAGTTTAAAAAAACATGAACTCATACAAATACATAACAAAAATAGGTAGGATGACACAGATGGTACAGACTTTTATGAACATTACATTATTCTATTGTATTCCTCTACATGTACAATAGCATTGCATGTTATGATGCAGTAGTAGTCAAGGTATATAAAAGATTAAAAATATTCGGTAATATGAGCCAAAAAGACATTTTCTTTTTAAATGAACTTTCAGCACAATTGGCTTCTCTCTTTTAGCTTTATATGTGAATTCTCCTTGATGGCCAAATAATATTTTCTCCTGAATTCCAGTGATACATGGGGAAAATATTGTTTTCAAACAAAGTAGGCTTAATTTTATGTATTTAAGGACAGTTTACTATTTCACAATATTACAGAGCCTGAATAAACACTGCATTTTAAAAGTTTATGGAGCTAATTTATAGTGTGGTGTAGGCATAAACTTGATCTCACAGCAGCAAAATTTTATGTTTCCATTTCAGCAATAGTGCCTAACACAATAATATCACACCAGCAAATCTTAAATATAAGTTAACCTAACATGATCCATTGCCTTATAAAGCTGGAGTACCCTGTGGAGTCCTGCTGAATATGCCAAGTGATTTTTCAAAATTTAATCATCCTAAATGTCAGATAAAGGTGCTTTTGCTGTCATTCTTTAAAACTGGGGCAAAAATCCCAAGTGTGCCTGTAAGTTATAGAGAAAGCCTCTACTTAATACTTGTATTAAATAAACAGCATCCTTTCCAATCACCATTCTTTTTTTTCCAGCCACAGTAAATAAAAACATGCAACAATGCTACAAGGCAAATTCAAGACCATTATTTTTTAACGGTAAAACCATAGGCATGTTTCTAACAAAACACAGATTCCTTATTCCTATCAGTTGAATTTCATTTTCTCTTTTGGTCATATATTTCTTGACTGACAGAAGTTTGGCAGCTTTAGAAATAATTTATTACTGTAATAAAAATAAATATTAATTTTAAAATTATTCCTTGTAGTCAAAACAAAGTTCTTTTTCTTAAACTAAATACCAACTTATATGTATAAGTAACATAATTATAGAAGAAAATTTACATTTAACTTGAAAGTTGAATTCTGAAAACTCTAAACATTTTTTGTACATCAATAGACAATTTAAATTCTGTTTCTAATCAATTCTAGCTACATTTTACATTTGAAGCACTAAAGGCAAACTTTGCTATTAGAATTTTTCACATAATCTTTTTTTTGTTTTAAAATAAATACTAAAAATTTTTTGATATTAAGAGAAAACCAGATATAGCATGTCAAAATTAAAGTTGGGTGATTCAAAAGCCATACTTATTAAATTCAACAAATCTACAACATCACGAAATTAATGGCATGAATTATACCACAGCTAATATTTTCTAAATATTAAGTATTTATCATTTTTGCTAATGATTCAGTATAACACCATTTTCCAGAGGTAATATATTATGTAATTGTTTTTACTAAAATAGCATTTATATGCAACAAAACATCTCTTTTGAACAGAGTTTGATGAGTTTTGACAAACATGAACATACAGATATATTTACTACTACATTATATTTGAAATATTATTCTAATACAGAATACATTCTATTTTACAGATTTGATATGGATGAGGAAACTTTTCTACCTTTCTGCTTAGATTCTAATTTTTAATAAAATGACAATATTATTTCTTTTGAATTACTTTCGTCCTGGATGGCCTATTACAATTCCTTAAATCCTTGAGATCTACATTGTCCTATCTACTGATCAAATAGTTGGTCTATACAGAGATTATGAGATTCAAATGAAATGACACACCTTTAAATCATTTAAAAATTCAAATCAGGATACTAATACTAGTGTCATTCATCCTTATTTCAGCATGAGCTCATACTTAATCCCTCATACAACATTCTGACAATAACTTTTTGCCCTTTGCTTTCCTACTTATTTCTGCAAATATAGGAGAATAAGTAGTGAGTCACTAAGACCCCAAAGCAGCATGTTAGTTGTAAATGGACACAAAAATAAATGTGATGTTGAAGAATTTTTCTGAACTCACAGAAGCAAATGAATCACAATTCCTGCCCTCTGACACATTTTCCAGAGCCTTACTCAGGTTCTACTACTGCTATTGAGTGACCACACATTTGGACTAAGATGCTCGTGACAGTTCCCACTTGAAAATTTTCTAGAGATGGCAATCATATGCAGAGGAAAAAATAACATAGATTTTTAAATGAAATTCAGAAAATCATTAAAAATCACACTGAAAATTTATTTCATTTTAATATGAGAAAAGATAGAAAAATGGAACACTAAAAATGGTGGTCAACACAATCTGCCAGAAAACGGAATGTTGTGAAAAGTCATTAAATTTGCCCCCCACTATGCCCAGGTGTTAGAAGAGACAGAATATTCTTGCATACCCACAGTTTTATAATGCTATGTTCTAAAGTGGTGCTCAAAATGCTATGCAGTGAATCCATCAATCACTTCTTAATTGCCACAGTTTTCTGCATCCAGCACTCCAAAGATTTTGATGCTACCAAAGAGAAAGGTGATTACATTGAGAAGTGACATACTTTCCTGCTCAGTTGGCACTTGGAAAAGTAGGTTTAGTGATTGTAACCATTTGGAAAAGACAGGAAAATTTCCATTTCGTCAGCATTGTGAAATCAGAAGAAAAAATTAAGACACAAAATACATTTCAACAGGTAAAATGTATTACCCATTAGGGATGGTATTTTCCAGTTTTAAGTTCATGATTCCTTAAATATTAGTTAAATATTGACTTGGCATGAAAGAGGTATGTTATTCTTCCTGACAACTCTCTTTCAGGTCAAATTTTACCATAGGTGAACTCTTGATGTGAACTTGTAAATTTTTAAAATCTGAACACTGTTTTGATTTAAAGAGACCATTCCAATGGTTTTTTAAAAAGTATATTTCTTCTTTTAATTGAGCACTTACTACAAGGGAAGCTATTTGCTAAATGTATTTTAAAGTAGCTTAACTATAATGTATTTCTCAAACAATAAAATTCACTTGCAAATTTTTATAATTTGATGAGATTTTACAAATGAATACCATCACGTAACACTATCACTACTAAGTTACCGAAGCAATGTTTACCTTCGAATATTCCCACATGTTCCATTTGAGGTCAAGACACTCTCTTCAGATGTACCCTCTAGCAACAACATTTACTTTGTGGCACTATAATTTTTCCTTTTCTAAAATTTTATGTAAATAAGAACATAAAGTATGCAGTCATTTATGCTTAGCTTTTTTATATAATGTAATGTGTTGGAGATTCATGCATGTTGTGGTATGCATCAGTGGTGTGTTCATTGTTTGTCTCTCAGTAGTATATCTTTTTTTTTAAATTGGTGAATGATAGTTGTACATAATGATGGGTTTTGTTATCACATATTCATACATGCACACAATGCAGCAACATAATTTGGTCAATAACCCTGCAACAGCCCCACCATCTTCCTCCAGTCCCCTGGTCCCTTGCCTCTCTTTCTGCAGTATATATTCATTCTAATATACCCAAATATAATGACATAATTCTTATACCTATGAAGAACATTTTTAATATACATGATAATAGTATATAAATTGACATACTTATAAAAGCCTGGAGTGTACCTAATTTTAACTCAGTTCCAGCATTTCCCCTTCTTCCTTCATCTCCTTCGTTCTTTTTAGATATATTTGACAATAGGATTCTGCATTAACATTTTGTAAAAGCATGCAGTGTAATTTATTTTAATTCAGTCATCGGTATACCCCCACTCTACCTTCTTTTTCTTCCCTTTACTGGTCTTGATGTTGTTTACTAAATGACTGGAGTTTTAATTTTTTGAGTCACTGATATGTTTGTTGATTATATTAGCTACAATATATCCACAATGGACATGAGCAAGGTATGTCTGACTCCTTCCCTTAACTTTCCCAATTTCATTCCTCCTTCCTCCATTTCATTCCACTTTGACTATTCGGTTGTTCTTTTCCTTTCCTCTGGTTAGCTTCCACATATCAGAGAGAACATTAGACTTTTGGTACTTTCAGACTGGTTTATTTCACTTAGCATGATATACGCATTTCATACATTGCCAGCAAATGTCATAATGTCATTCATCTTTGCAGCTGAGTAAGACTCTATTGTGTGTATATGAGAAAATTTCTTTACTCATTCATCAGTGCAAGGGCACTTTGGTTGATACCCTAGCTAAGCTATTTTGAATTGAGCTGCTAAGAACATTGATATGGCTGCACCACTGTAGTATGCTGCTTTTAGGTCCTATGGATATATACAAAAGAGTGGTGTAGCTGGGTCAAATGGTGGATCCTTCTTTTTTTTTTTTTTTTGAGGACTCTCCATACTGTGTGCCAGAATGGTAGTACCAGTTTGCAGTCCCACCACAATATATAAATATACCCTTTTCCCTAAATCCTCTCCAACATTCCATGTTCATATTCTTAATTACTGCCATTCTAACTGGAGTGAGGTAAAATTTCAATGTAGTTTTAATTTGTATTACTCTAATTGCTAGAGATGTTGAGAATTTTTTTATGTATTTGTTAACCATTTATATTACTTCATTTGAGAAGTATCTGTTTAATTCTTTTGGCCATTTACTCATTGGGCTATTTGGGATTTTTTGGTTTTAAGTTTTTTCAGTTCTTTGTATATCCTGGGTATTAATGCTCTGTCTGAGATGCAGGAAGCAAAGATAATTTTTCCAGTTCTGTAGTTTATTTCTTCACACTACTGTTTCCTATCTTTTCTAGTGTTTTAAAAATGAATGAGTGTTGTACCTTGTCAAATGCTTTTTATGCCTCTGTTGAAATAATCATATTATTCTTATTTTTAAGTCTATTTATGTGGTGAATTACATTTATGGACTTCTGAATGTTGAATCAACCCTGCATCCCAAAAATGAATTCCACATGTACTATCATTTTAATGTGATTTTGTATGCTGTTTGCAAGTATTTTATTAATGATTTTTGCATCTATGTTCATCAAGGATATCGGTCTTAAGTTTTCCTTCTGTGATTTGCTGTGGTCAGGTTTTGAAGTCAGGGTGATAATGGCTTCATAGAAGAGTTTAGGACAGTTCTCTCCTTTTCTATTTATGGAATAAATTGAATAGGATTGCTATTGTTCTTTCAATGCCATGTGGAACTTGGTTGAGAATCCATCTGGTCCTGGGCTTTTCTTTGCTGGAAGGCTATTTTTGTTTGCTTCTACTTCATCACTAAAAATTGATCTAAGTTTTTTATTCCCTCCTTGTTCAATTTGAGAGGCTCATGTATTTCTAGGAATTTATCCATATCTTCAAGGTTTTCTAGCTTATTGGAGTATAGATTTCAAAATAGCTCCTGGTGATCCTTTGGATTTCTTAAATGTGCAGTGTGGTATTTCCCTTTCTCATCCCAGATTCTAATAATACGAGATTTTTCTTCCTTTTGGTAAGTGTAGCTAATGGTTTATCAATTCTGTTTATCCTTTCAAACACCAAATTTTTGTTTCATTGATTTTTGTATTTTTTCAATTACTATTTCATTGATTTCAGATCTGATTTTAATTATTTCCCGTTTTCTACTGATTTTGTGTTGGTTTGTTATTCTTTCTGTAGGGCCTGGAGATGTAGTGTTAGGTTATTAATTTTGTGTATTTCTATTCTTTTAATGAATGAGCTTAATGCTATGACATTTCTTGTTAGGAATGCCTTCATATTATCCCATAGATTATGATATGATGTATCATTGGTCTCATTTATCACCACATATTTTTAAATTTCTCCCCTGTTTTCTTCAGTTACTCAATCACTATTCAAGAGTGAATTATTTAATCTCTAGGTGTTCCAGTGGTTTCTATTTTTATCTTTAACATTAATTTCTAGTTTTATTCCATTATGATCTGATAGAATACAAGGTATTATCTCTATTTTTTTGTACTTGCTCAGATTTGCTTTGTGCCCTAGAATATGATCTATTTTAGAAAATGTTCCATATGCCACTGAGAAGAAATATTTAGACATTAATGGATGAAATATTCTAAAAATATCTGTTAGGTCCAAACTATTATTTGTATTGTTTAGTTCTATAGCATCTTAACTTAGTGTTTGTTTAGATGATCTATCCAGTGATGAAAGAGGTGTTAAAGTCCCCAGAATAATTGTATTGTAGTCGATTTGGTTCACAAATTTGAGAAGGGTTTGTTTTATATCTATCTGTGCTCCATTGTTTGGGGCACATGTGTTTATGATGGTTACATCCTATTGCTTTATGGCTCCCTGAAGTAGTATTAAATGACCTTCCTTGTCTTTTTTGATAAATTTTGCTTGGAAGTCCACCTTATCTGAAATGAGAATTGCAGTACTAGTTTTGTTTTTTTATTTTATGATAGGTATGTGCATGATATGTTTTTCCCCATCCCTTCACCCTTAGCCTTTGTATGTCTTAGACATGAGTTATTTCTCTTTCAGGCAGCATATTGTCAGGTCTTATTTTTAATCCAATCTGCCAACCTATGTGTTTTTTTTTTTCTTAAAGAAAGAGGAGCAGAGAGAGAGAGAAAGAGGATCAATTTTATTTAGTTTTTCCTCTGATATTCATTGCTGTGACACTTCATTGTGTATGTGATGCTGGTGTTTGAACTGTGTCCTTGAGCATGCCAGGAAAGTGTTGTAACATCTGAGCCACTGCTCCAGCTCCAAACTATGTCTTTTGATTGAAAATTTTAGAACATTTGCTGATATTATTGAGATGGTTTTTATTTCCTGACATATTGGTTTATTTCTAGTATATTAATTGGTAATGATTCTCTTCTAGCATAATGTCTCCCTGTGTTGGTTTTCATTTTTATATTTTGAGTCTTCTTCATGATGTAATTTGCATAGTATGTTTCGTAGTGCAGGGCTTTCTAGTTATGAATTACTTTAGTTTTTGTTTATCTTGGAAGGTTTTTATTTAATCTTCAAATTTGAAGCTTAATTTTGATGAGCATTCTTTGTTGACATCCCTTTTCTTTCAGAGCTTGGTGTGTATTATTACAAGCTCTTCTTGTTCTAATGTCTGGATCAAAATATCAGTTGTGACATGAGTTTGCTTTCTGCTAAATATTATTTGTCTCTATTCTCTTACAGCTTTTAAGATTTTGTCCTTGTTCTGTGTGCTAGGCATTTTTACAATAATGTGCCTTTGGGTGGGTCTGTTGTGATTTTGTATATTTGGAGTTTTATTTGTCTCATGAATTTGAGTTTCCATTTCATTCTTAAGGTTTGGAAAATTTTCCAAAATTAATTCATTGAAAAGATTGTGCAGACCATTAGTTTTTGCCTCCAAGTTTTCCATACCCCAATGATTCTCAAATTTGGTCTCTTGATGTTATCCTAAATTTCTTGAATATTCTGTTCATGATTTCATAACATCTTTTCACTACGGTCTACTTTATTTTATGACATTATTTACTTTTTCTTTGAGACTGGAAAATCTTTCAAGTGGTTTGATCTATTGATCAAACTTTCTATTGAATTTTTCATTTGATTTACTGATTCCTTTATTTCAAGGATTTCCATTTGATTCTTTTTCATGGTCTCTATCTCTTTATTGAAGTGGTCTTTCACTTGTATTTCCTCCTTGTATTCCTTTCTTACTTTGTTTTTTAGTTCATAGATTATGGGTACCTTGGTATGCTTGATTCTCTTGCTTTTTCACATTGTTTGCATGACTACCCATCTTTCAGTATAGTTATGTTTTCTTCTTTCAAGTGACGGCCTACTTAGAGAGCTTCATTGTCTTCCAAACACTGGATTGGGTGGATTTCTGGACACTACTGTTTTAATTCAATGTGTGACCTCTGCTGACCCAAACATCAGTCCCTTTTTATGAGAAGTTGTGAGACCTATCTACTGTAGTCTCTTCTAAGCCAACTCTCATTCAACCTTTTGAGAACAAAAGGTTTTTTTTTTTTCTGCAATTTCTCTTTTTGATTCCTCGATTTCAGCCAAACACCTATAACAAAATTTCTGGAACAGATAGCTGACAAGTAGTTTAATTAGTAACTTTATTAATACCTTAAGTGGTTAATAGAAGCAAGATGAGAGGAAGATTGGATAAGTCAGGGAGTTAAATGGAGGAAGGTCCAAAAGAGAGAGGATAAGAGAATGAGAGAGGGAGAGAGGCTAAGAGCAGTTAATTTGCACCAAGGTAAAAATAAAAAGAGAGAGATAGAGGGAAGAAGGGAGAAATAGAGAGAATCTAATAGAGTAGAGTTCACACAAAGGTAAATGGAAGTAAAGAGGAGCATTAGATGGTAGAGTTGCCCCTATTATGACTGATATCCTTCAGGGATTTGAGTGTGGGAATATTCTGATTTTTCCAGTGTTAATTCACTGAGGTGACTGGTGAGGCTACCATAAAATGGCTATGGGGCCATCTCAGCCCTTCCTTCAGGGCTTGGCTTCAAATGGAAACTGACCACCTTGGTGTTTCTCAAGTAAAAAATTTCCCTATTTAACCATCATGTTTTAATTTGTGAGTGCCTTTCTAAACATAACCTAATGTGAGAGAGCTGAACACAGTGCTCTTTCTCTCTGTGGTGCCCCTCCTGCACACTTCCACGGCTGGGAGATAGGAGGTTAGGGCTCTCTCGGTTCATTTTTTGAACTGGCTGTTTCACCCACAGTTTCTTCAGGTCTTGGTCTAAGCAAAATAAAGTTTAATAACTTTTTTGTTTGTTTGTTTGTTTTCCTACCTTTAAACTTTGCACTGATATGCTGCCTCTTTTCAGAGTCCTGTGGAAACCAAGAAAATGCTGCCTAACTTGATTCCTCCATGGTGCTCTCTCCTTGGGCAATATTGCTTTGTAAGAATATTAGACAATCTGCTTACCTTTCACTATTGGATGGGCATTTAGATGGTTTCCAAGTTTGAGCTATTGTGAGTCTGCTGCCATGAACATTTATTTGCAATTTTTTTGCAAAGACCTATGTTTTCTCCTAATGTCACTACTTAAAGTTATAAATTAACCTATAATTTAGAAGGACCAGTGAGCTCTCCTAAGGAACAAAGCAAAGGTGCCAAAATTGGCCCCTGAAAACTGATATTTGAAAACACTTAGATGGAGAATTAAAATTGACTTTTAAGGAAACCCATCAAGCTTTAAGAAAACAACAGAAATAATTTGATTTTTCTAACAGAGAAAATTAATGCAGAGAAGCAGTTTCAAAAAAAATCAAGCAAATTCTTGAACTGAAAATTACATTAAGTAAAATTAAACCATAGTAGTAGAGATGAATAGCAGAACAGATAAAGTGAAATAGAGAATCAGTGAGGTTGAAGAGAGGCTGTACAAAAATACACATTTCAGGAACTGTAAGGATGGCTCAGTGTTTACAGTGCTTGCCTGGCAGGCACAAGGATGTGGGTTTGAAACTCAATACCATGTACACAAGGAAGTGTTGGAACAACTAAAGCCACATGAAAAACTTAGTAAAATTGTTTCTCTCTCTCTCTCTCTCCATGTCCCTCTCTCTCTCCTAAAAAATAAAAAATAAACAAAAATACACATTGCAAGGAAAATAAATAACAGAAATGCAGAAAGTTTACAGGAACTTTGGGACAAGAGTAAAAAATCAAATATCTGAGTTGATATCAAGAGAACTTGAAAATAACAAGGAGGTGGAAAATGTATTTAAAGAGACAATAGCAGAAAATGTTCTAAACCTAAGATAGTTGTATACAGCTATCTGGGTAAAACAGATCTAACATCTTCAGTCAAATTCAGGTCAGGGAAGCCTACTCCAGATATATGATGATAGGATTATCAAGACAATGACAAAATTGAAATAATACACAATACTGTACCAATTTTAACCAATGGGAAAACTCCTGGTAGAAACTTAACATGCCAGAGAGTTAAAGGAGATTTTTATATTACTAATGGGATAAAAAAACATACAACAGAAATAGCAAACAACATAGTGCTAACCAAGAATACTGTATACAGCAAAGCTAACATCCAGAGAGGTAAAAGATAAGGACCTTCTAAATCACAAACTGAGTACTATGTGATCTCAACTCATAAGTGGAGTCTACAAATACTGAGCTCATCGAAGTTTAGAGTAGAACAGTGGCAACCGGAGGTGGGGGATTCTAGAAGGATGAGAGGGAAGAAGAAAGATTGATAATGGGTACCAAGTTAAAATCAGTGAGAAAAAGCCTGCTTGTGTTTTAAAAACAGAGAAAACATAGATAATGATAACATGTGGCTACTGAAAAAAAAAAGCTAAAATATTTTGAATATTTTTTTGAAAAATGATGAAGTTTAAGAAAAAGATTTGCCGTAGTTTTAATTTTACACAATGTGTACCCCTCAAAAAATTGTGATGCTTACAAATACATGCAATTTCATATATTAGTTAATAATTAAAATGCTAAAGTATAAAAAAATTTTAACGTGGCTGAAGCTGTGGCTCAGCAGTTACGGCACTTGCCTGGCATGCATAAGGACCTAGATTAGAATCCCAGCTCCACATACACAATGAAATGTCTGAGCAATGAACGTCACTTGAAATACTAAATGAAGTTAATTCTCTCTTACTTTCTATCTCTCTCACTGTCCCTCTCTTTCTCTCTCTTTAAAAAAAATCAGTTAAAGTATAAAGAATTAGGTCAATTTTATGATTATTTTAAAGCATTTTACAGTTTTGTTAATTTTTTTCTTGGTTTCTTTGCTTGTTCTTTAAATTCCTAGGAGAGTTAATATATAAGACTGTATTTGTATATATGTCTATTTCTCCTTGTACCTCTATGGGTTTCTGCTTTACGCATTTGGAAGTTTTGTTATTAAGTTCCTATAATATAAGAGGTTAATTATCTCTTTTTGACTTTTATTTCAATTTAAGGTGATTCGTCTCATACACAGAAGTATCCCTTCCTTTGTGGTGTTCATTAGCTGATATTGAAAATGATTTTCTTGGATTTGATGGTGTGAAAATGAAGTGTCCCCCCCAAAGCTCCTATTAATATGGTAATATCCAGATTTGAAATGTTTTGATTGTGAGAGCTGTAACTCAGTCAGTCCATCCTATTTTTGATTGTCTGGGTGGTAATTATAAGCAGGTGGGACATGACAGAGGAAGTGGGTCCCTGATGGGCATGTCCTGAAAAGATTCATCTCTGTGTTCTCTTTCCCCTTTGCTCCATCTTTGCTTACTGACTCCACCATGAATTGAGCAACTTGTCTCTGCTGTGACCTCCCTCTACCTCATCTTGGGCCCAGAGAAGTGGAATCTAATTAACTTTGGATGAAAACTCTGAAACCATGAGTCAAAATAAATTTTCCATCCTCTAAGTTGTTCTTGTCACGTATTTTTGTCACAACGATAAAAAGGCTGAGTAAAACATATATATTCATTCCCTTATATTTTCAGAACTTCTTATTTTAAAATTGTTTTATATTCACAGAAAATTTTGAACATAACTTAGAATTGTCATATATACAACACCTGATTTGTCCTATTGTAAACATCTTATGTATTATGGTGCATTTGCTAAAGTTAATGAATCAGGTTTAATGCAGTAATATTAACTAGAATCTGTAGTTTACTCAGCTATCATTAGTGCTTATGTAATGTTCTTTTTTCTGTTCTAAGACATTACCAAGAATCCCACATCACATTTAATCATAACATCTCCACGCCACCTCTTGATAGTAACAAGCGTCTCAGACTTCCCTTATTTTTAACAAATTTAAAATTTGACAAGAACTGTCCATATATTTTGTAGCACATTGCTGGATGGTGATTTGTCTAATGCTTTTCTCATAATTACAATGTTTTTTTTTTCTTTTTAGTTATTTGAATCAGTTCACTGCTTTCTTTTCTCTTCTTTTCTATTTGTTCTTTTTAGATACACATGATAGTAGAACTTGCAATGATGTAATTAGAAAAGCATGAAGTATGAGGGTTTTGCACCTATGGGAGGAATACCTCTGAGATGAAGTGCTTTCCCATTGCATTTATCTGACACATATGTTAACAACATGACTTGCCATCGTTGATGGTAGCTTTCTTGGATCAGTCAGAGGAGTAGGCAATGCCCACCAAATTTCTGTCTGACAAAGTCCAGACTTGGGGAAGGGCCTGGCAAAGCCAGCGTTCAGGGAGATTGTCAAAACCATCCCTTCTAGGAATTGAGTGTGATCTAGTAATTTCATGTATTATGAATTTACTCAAACTGGAAACTCTCTGATTGTTATAAGAATTCCATTGCTCATACAACTGTTGTGGATTGTTGAGAAGAGTGCTTGTAAAAACGCATACAGAAATCATGGAAAATAAAGCTATACTGACTTTCAAATAAAATTGGATAAAGAAAGCAAAAAAAATTAAAACTAAGGAACAAAGAAACAACGTATGTAAAACATCTGCAAAAAGACATGTTTGCCTTTCTTGTTTTTGCAGAAGTTAAGTTTTAACTTCTTAGTCCATAGATTAGGAGGTGCAAATATTTTATAAAATTAACAATTATAGGACCTAGTATAACTATAATATGTCTAGTAAGGTTACAATAACAAAATAGTTTTAGGTTAGTAGTTAATAGAGTATAGGGGTTATTATAGCCTATAACATAGTCTAGCTAATTAAGAAACCACTAAATAAAAATAGAGACAGAGTTTGGGGAAATGCTTTATTTCTGTCTTTTATCAAAGCAGGTTTAAAGAACTGAGAGCATTAATCTTTTGAAAAATAAGGCTTCTTTTTACAGTGCATGAAACAGTCCATGAGGATTTGACCATAACTTTATGATAAAGTGGATAGTTTTATGTCTGGTGCTCTGAAGCAGTTTGAACTAAATGGTCACATGTGGTCCCTAGTTAATAAAAAAAACTTGTTATTTATGCTAAGATAGGGCTTCTAGATTAATATAGTACAGTAACTTTCAAATGCTTTTCTTATCAAATGAGGTAATGATTTGAAGAAACCTCTAAAGGAAAAAAGTTTATACCAGTTACTTACATACGGTCTATGTGGTGGTAGGGGGTTGAAGATATAAATTGCACTAATGGTTGCTACTTTAAGATTACTGGGAAACTGAAAAGAGAATTGTATTATAATGCAGATATTGAAAGTCTTGTCTGTGCACCTGTATAAAAAAGTTCAACAACAAAGAACAGATAGCATTTTGCTCAAGCAGGGTACTGTGTCTGCTTGCAGCTTGTTCCAGAGGTTCAAGTCGCTCCTCTGCAGTGACTCCACCCATCCTTCTGGGACCCTAAGAGCTGCTGGGTTTGGCTCCCGGCAAGTCAGCATATATATGGTCGCTTTCTTCTCTTTAGACTTACGATAACCTTTTTTAATTCTGTAGTCTTTGGAACAAGGTTATTATATGTAACTTAACTTAAGAGTTGAAGAATTATGTAATTGTTTTAAAATAATCTTCAAATAAATGTGTCTTCTTTCCCCCATTCATCTATTTCTTCAATCATTCCTTTAGATTAATCATGCCTTTAGATTATTATGGATACATGGATATTTATTTGATAAAGTTCAGTTCTACTGGGTGTGTTCTATTACTCCTGGTTTCATCGAGTCTTGGCAATTATTAGGGTGCAATAAACCATCACCTGGGAATTTTTGTTGTACATCTTTTCAGATCTTTTAGGTATATTTTTAAGAGCATTATTGTATGGTTAGATTTTCTAAAGCTTTGTCAGAAATTGCCACATTGATGTTCAAAGTGGCTTTATCAATTTTCAAAAGATAAGACTTTGTTCAATCCCTGGTATTAAAAAAAAGAGTAGTGATAGACAAACAATATGTGTACTTAACCGTTAACTATCCCTAGCTTTTTTTTCTCCACCCAAGATACAATTTCTGTACATCTATGTACTAATTAAATCCATCTCCCTATCATTACTTTGTGATTTGAACATTATAGTTCCTGTCTTGTAGCTATTCATAAATTATACAATATTTGATTGTGAACTATAGCCACCCCATGGAGCAATAGAACATTAGAATTATGGAGCACCAGACTTTACTTCTCTCTATATTGTGGATATCACTGCAGCCTCCCTCTAATGCTTCTCCTTCCCCAACCCTCATTCAGAGATGCTTTTGTAGTTTCTATTTGTGAGAGCAGCACATGTTATTCACTTTTCTGGCTCATTTCACTTAACATTATGTCCTCATAATTATGTACAATTATTACTAATTAATGATTTTTAAATACTTGAGATAGAAATGCTAGCTAACCATCCTAATTGTATGCATGTATTAAATTATCACACTATACCCTATAAATGTGTAAATATATAATTACTTTTTTAAAAATTAGAGTTTCCAACTGAAAGTTTATTTCTCTCCTCTTTCACCCTTGCCTTAGGATCTGACCATATATAATATAAAATTACTAATATAAAATTATTTCTCCCAGAAAAAATAACAATATATTTTCAGTGAAATATAATTTTCTACCCATGACCTGTTTTGAATGTGAAAGTAGAGCTGGCAGGAAAGTTATAATTATAATTTGAATTTCAAACTGAAAATGTATATATTTATTTATGTGCTATATATTTATTAATCATTTCCTAAGAATACAAATACAGAAAACAAATTGATTTTTAAAAGTGCCCTTCTTTATGAATTATGAAGTAATTTTAATGATTCTGTCATTTTTTTCAGGAAGAATTTGGCTGCCTCTTGGCCTCTCCATTAGGTGATCTCTATTTGTTGGTATTGTATTGAATATTATGTTGTGGATAAAATGTGCTGGCAAAAAAAGTAATTGTTGAATCTAAATCTTGCATATTTTCTTCTTGTGTCATTTGCTTTTTCTATGAATTTTTGAAAATATGAACATAGCATTTTGAAATATTATTTGACAATAAGCTTGATCCCGTTTTTCAGTCAGTCTTTTTGAAATAATTACCTATATGAGTTATAAACCTTTTCTTTTTTATTTATTTATTTATTATTGAGAAATTTATTATTGAACAACCATACACAATTTTAACAAAATAAACCTTTTCTTACTTACTTCTTAATGTCATATATCTGTATTTATCTTTTGATTTATTTTTATTCATTTTTTAGTTTTACTGATCTTTGAGACACAAAAGAAAGTGCGCACCAGAAGCCTACACTTTAAAGTAACTATTTATCCTTTTCTGTCCAAGCTGCTGCATCTTCACAGGATTTTCCGTTTTCCAACTTACATACAGCAGCTCTCCAGAGACGTTATCATCAACATGGAGAAATCGATCGCATTCTCCAAGACCCTTAACTTTAGCATTCTTGGCATGTTCTTTTTATTATTAAGGTATGACTGTAAGTTCTTGAGAATAGAGACTTTTTCTGTTTGAGTGTTTTGTCCCAGGAGTCTAGATTATTATGGGTACTCTATGTAATGACTGAAGTTTTGTAAAATGCCTGGAAAGAATAATAAGAGAACTAAAAAAACTGTGTAACTTATTAATGCCAGTATTCTCAGGTGAACAGCTGAGATTTCGATTTAAATCATTTCAGATATGCACATTATCTTAAAAGTTTAAGGGAGAGACTAAATAATTTTAAATCAATTAATTAAGAGTTAGAATAATATGTATTATTTACCAGAGTATACTATATTATGACATATATATTTAAGAACATAGTATAGAACTGGATAGTATAGTATATTATACATATGCATATTTATAATAAATCTCAACCATATAGTGTTTAGTCTGTCTGTTCTCCTAAGATTACAGCAGATATTTTCAGTTATCGTCTAAGGATAGTTCCTTTAAAGAATAAAATATTTTTTGTCTGTTAACTAAATTTTTATAGGTTTATACAGTTTTCAGGGATAAAACCTATTTTAACTTTATTTTCAGAACAAACAAGATTGTTCTCATATTAATGTCTCTATTAGGTTTCTGTCTCATCTCACAACCTACCTCAGTATACTTCTGCTCAACCTGGAAATTCCCTCATACATATTGACAGTTTCACCCCTACTTATAAAACACTCTTGGCAGATGCTTGTTCTCCTCTGAGACCTTACCCTTTATATACCTATGCTCCTTTGCATACTTGGCAGCATAATCTTCCAATTTTTATAGAATTTTTCAAATTGAATTTAATTTGTGTTTCAGCTGTTACACGGTGAATGGAAGGAAAGACAGGCATGCCTTTCCTATTTTCACTTTTGCTCATTTATTTTTCTGTTCCTAGAACATATGTCTAGTTAGATTAAATTTTCTGTTTGCCTACTAAACTGGGCATTTGGAGGGTTTTGATTTTGACTTAAAATATTCTGTTTTAAAATTATTTCATACTTAAATACATTTCTTATTTTTTTTTTGCCCCTACAGCTATTCTTACATTAAGAATTTCTCATCCTAGGTTTCTGCAGATCAATGTGGGTATTACCGGAAATACATGCAGAATTTTTGTTCCTTTTATGTGGACAAGATTATTAATTAACACTTGTGTCAGTTTCAAAATGGAAAAACATTTGAATGAACTAAAATTTCTCTTTGGGCACTAATAATTAGAAATAAGTTTGTCATTTAGTCTTTCTTTAGAATATTATATTACATTAAATATTCAATCACTGATCACAGAATTCAGATCTGCATTAGTTTTATCTTAAGTATTTAAAATACTATGTTCTTTAAATATATGAGCCCTCCTGTAACATATTTATTTAATGCAACCATGCCTTCACATTTTATTTAAGTTATATACTATAAATTCCAGCATACCTAATTATTTTAAGGCAGAAATTGGTTACTTAATTTAAAATGCCACATCTGAAGTTGTTATTATCCTTGTAATGGCAGAAGTTTTGTTTGCAAGCCAGTCTTGGTGCATATGTCAATAGAATTTATCACTGTGCATCACAAAGCCTAGTCTTCTCAATTACTGTCTCTCTAGGAGGTTAAGGATAGGGAGTTTCATATTCCATTTATCCTCTTGTTGAACATTTGCTTCAGGTGGTTTATACTCATGCTTCGTGTATTGCTAATTTTTTCCCGTATTTCTTTCTGACATGAAGCTATGGACTTAATCCTCTCATGCTACCTTTGTTTTCATTTCAAAATGTGTTTGCTACCTTCAGATGTTTTGCTTTAATCATATTTATTCATATCTTTTACCTTCCATTGGAAAATTGTTTCTATTTAGTCTGATTCCAGATTCAGAGATTTACTGATGAAAGTCACATTTAATATTTAGAAAAATTCATTGGGCAGCAATTTATGCCCTCTAATTTTTGTTAGTTGCAGGTCTTATGTGTTCCCAAAATTTATATAAGCACCTTACATCAAAACTTTCAGACACTGAAAAAAAACTGTATGTGTATTAGTAAGAATCTTTCTTTATGTAGTAAAAATAGTGACAAAGCTAATAGTAACTGAAGAGTTTTTAAATTTACTGATAATAATACATAAAATTTGAAAAACTTACCATAGTTTTATGGTATTTTTAACCCTTCAAGATTTTTTTATAAACTTTAATGATCTAGTTTCAATTTTATTGAAATAGTACAAGTAAACAGAAACTACATAACTCACAATTGTGAAGTCTGGTGAATTTTTCAAAAGTATAGTACATCTGTAATAAAAACCTAAATCTGGAAATTGATCTTTACCAGAAACCCCTAATCTCCTCTTTGACCCTTTGCCATTGCAAATACTCAATATTCTGAATTTTAATTCCTAGCTGATTAATTTTGCCAGTACTTAAACTTTGTCTTAATAGGTTAATTGTGTTTGAATTCTTAAAATCCATGTTAGTTTCCTGATAAGAATATAGCTTGTGCTAATCATCCTCAATTTCACTAGTCACTTATCCTGTACGCCAGAAGGTTATGGTGTCATGTGAGATATTTTGGGGGAGCAGACAGTAATTACAATATTTTGTTTCTTTTGAACCTTTTTCCTTTATTGTAGGATATATGATCTTTACAAATGTCTAATATTTTTATTGATTTATAAATAAAATAAAGTGAGAAATTACAGAAGTTCCAGCCATGCAATCTTTAACCAGAGATGGTTTCCCTCTTTTGATCACACTAACTTAATGAGAGGCAGATTGCCCCATCAGTTTGGGTGAGATGGATTGGTGTTTAGCTGCAGTTTCACTGTTACTCCATCTATCTCTAATTCATACATAGTCAGATCCCCCGGGTGAGGTTCATAACACTTACTGATGAAATATTAGCCATGTTTGTTTGTCCACAGCTCTGAAGGACTACAGGGGATACAGTCCTGTAATTCAGTTGTTTTTTTTTTGTTTTTTTTTTTTTTAGGTTTGAGTTTATTATCTCTTTCATTCCACTAATGTTTTATTTCATGATTCAGGAAAACATTTTTACTTTTCTTGTTGGTGAAGAAATTGTTTTAATTATAGAAAAATATAAAATCACTGCAGATGTCAAGCAAAATAAAAACCCTTAAATAGAAAATCATTATTTTTCTAAAGATTTAAAAATTAAGAATGTTATGAAGTTTTTAATCTATGTAAAAACTCAATTTTAAGGGGCTGAAGAGGTGGCTCAGTGGTTTCGGCCCTTGCCTGGCAATCACGAGGACCCGGGTTCAAACCCCAGCACCACGTACACAACTAAGTGTTGGAGCAACTAAGGCCCTGTGAAAAACTAAATATAGTTGTTTCTCTCTTTCTCTGTCTCTCTCACTGTTCCTCTCTCCTAAAAAAAACAAAAACAAAAACACCTCAATTTTAAGATTGATTTAAATTGACCAAAAATTTAGCACAAATGAAGACCCCAAAAACAGCTGAATTTTACAGTCAACTGCTACTGAAGTAAAGGTTACCTTAGGACATTGTCCAAATTTAGGATCTAGAGTCTTGAGCTTCAAAGATGTGACAGTCAATAAAAACAAATATTTTAGTCCAATCAACTATGAGAGCTACAATTCACACCTCCACATTACAATGAAACAGTTCAATTTCCTGTACACTGAGGGAAAATAAAAAACTTGGCTATAAAATGTTCTAGCTACCAGGAAAGGAAATAAGAGAAGAAATATTTTCTTTATTTTAGGATCTGGGTTTGAAATGATAACAAAACAGTCTTCAGAGAATTTTAAATCACTGCCACAGTCACAAGTAAATTTTCATATAGAATAAATACCAAGAGTTTTATTTAGATATTGTCGTAAATTGGTACTAAAAGAAATGGTAGCATAGTATACACCTATAATGTGTCTAGAAGAAGTGAGACATTTACGGGACTATCTTGCAATATCTTCTTCCACAGAGTTCACAAGAAACAACTTAAAAAATTATACCATTAACAAGAAGCTAAAACAGAATAAGAAAAATATAGTATGAAATGTCTAGACAACAAAGGTCTTCAACTATATTATGATCAGAAAGATAAAATAATTGAATCTAAAATGGCATATAATGAAAAAAGCTAAAAATCTGAGTGACGAACACAGAATTAAAAATAAAATATTCTAGGTACTGGAGCAGTAGCTCGGCAATTACCGTGCTTGCCCGGCATGCGCAAGTACACAGGTTCAAACCCAAGCACACACGTACACAACTAAGTGTCAGAGCAAAGAAAGCCATGTAAAAAAAGAAATCAATAAAAATTGATTCTCTCAGTCTATCTCTCACTCACTGTCCATCATTCTTTAAAAAAATATTCTAGCAGTAAAACCCAAATATAAAACAATGGATTATAATTTTAAATATTATAAGAAACATTCCATTAAATATCCTCATACCTTTCTATAAAAGTATTTTTCTAAATATATTTTCAGATATGTGTATATATGAACATGTTTTTATGTTCTCGTTAAATACCTAACAGTGGCATTTCCTGGGTTATATGATAGGTTTATATTAAATGTCACAAGAAACTGGCTTAATTTCTCCCAGAAAAGGTTATGTAATTTTTCCTCTCGCCATTGTGTGTGTGTTGTATGTGTGTGTGTATAAGTGCATTATATATATATATATATATATGCATTATATATATATATATATGCATTATATATATATATATTTTAGTGCATTATAGTTTTACATGATGTTGGGATTAGTTTTCACATATTCCTAGATGCACAAAATTCAGCAATACAATTTGTTCTATATCCCCCTACACATCTCTCTACCTCCCTCCTCCTGTCTCCTGATCCTTTGCCTTTCTTCAGGGTCCTATATTGTTCCTAAAAACCCCAAATACAGTGATATAATTCTTATATATATGAAGAACATTTATACATATAGGGCTATAGTATATACAGTGACATTTATACCGGCTTGGAATGTACCTTGCTTTATTTATCTCAGTTCCAACATTTCCCCTTCTCCTTGCTTCGTATCATCCGTTGTTATTCTTCAAAATATTTGACAATGGGATTAAACATTTATGATTTTGTACAGGTATGCAGCACAGCTTGTTCAAATATCTTATGATGTATCTTGCAACTGTATCTCATAAATATTAACATTTTGCACTTTTATTCTATGGATCTAACACATGAATTTGTCTACTTTACTCCCAAGCGTGGATTTAGGTCCAGCGTCCATAAATGAGGGATTCAGCCTTTTACTCTCTAGGTTTGGCTAACTTCACTCAGAACGATTTCTTCCAATGCCATCCATTCAGCTTCAATAGATGCAATATAATTGTTTTTAATAGCTGAGTAGAATTCCATTGTGTGTGTGTGTGTATGTGTGTGTGTGTGTGTGTGTGTGTATACATACATATATATGTATGTATATATATATAATCAGAGCTTTTGCATCCATTCATCCAGTAAGGGGGGATCTGGGTTTGTTCCATAATTTAGCTATTGTAAATTGAGCTGCTATAAACATGGATTTTGCTGTGTCACTGTAATGTGCTGATTCTAACTCCTCTGGGAAAATACTCAGAAGAAGGATAGCTGGATCATAAGGTGAAGTCAATCTTAAATTTTTGAGGAGTCTCCACACTGCTTTCCAGAGCAACTGGACCATTCTGCAATTCCACCAATAGTATGCTAGTGTTCATATCTCCCCACAACTCCTCCAGCAATTGTTATTGTTTGTAGTCTTCATCTTTGCCAGTCTGACTGGAGTGAGGTGAAATCTTAAGGTAGTTTTGATTTGCATTTCTCTGATTGCTAGTGATTTAGAACACTTTCTCATGTATTCATTGGTTTGCTCAATGTCCTCTGTTGAGAGGTTTCTCTTTAGCTCTCTGGCCCATTTATTGATTGGATTGTTTGTGTTTTTGTTATTGAGTTTTTTAAGTTCTTTGTAAATTCTGGATATTAGTCCCCTGTCAGAGGGATCACAGGCATGATTCTCTCCCATTCTGTAGGTTTTCTCTTGACCTTGAGACTATTTTGACTATTTCCTTGGCTGTACAGAAACTTTTTAGTTTAATGGTATCTCACTCATTGGATTGTAATTCTTTCACTTTAGGATCTTTGTTGAGGAAGTCGCTGCCAAATCCATATGCTGTAATGCCAGTCCTAATTTTTCTTCTAGCAGTTGTATGAGTTTGTTTAATTCCTAATTCCTTGATCCATTTAGGTTTGATTTTGTACACTGCAGACTGGTATAGCCCTTCTGGAAAGCATTGTGGAGAATCCTCAAAAAATTAGGGATGGACCCATCTTAAAATCCAGCTATCTCTCTTCTGGGTACTTTTCTAGTGGAGTTAGAATTAGCACATTACAGTAACACAGAAAAATGCATATTCGTAGCAGCTCAATTTACAATAGCTCAGTTATGGAACCAACCCAGATGCCCCTCACTGGATGAATGGATCCAAAAGCTCTGATATATATATATATATATATATATATATATATATATATATATATATATATACACATATATACATATACTCCATTTATATATATATAAATGGAGTTCTACTCAAATATTAGAAACAATCATATTGCAGCCTTTGAAGGTAAATGAATGGTGATGGAAGAAATCATACTGAGTGAAGTTAGCCAAATCCAGAGAGATGGGGTCAAATATTTTCAGTCATTTATGGAGAATGGAGCTACACCCAGATTTGTGAGAAAGGTGGTCAATCTCATGGATTAGACTCAACAAAGGCATAGCAATACATAATACAGGACAATGATAGATCTGTATTGAGAAGGAGGCAGGAAGGAGCAGGTCGGAGAGGAGAAAGGGTGGGTTCTTGGGGTTAAATCTGATTTAAAAATATATGCATATCAGATTGTTACTTTATATGCATTTTTATTGTATAATAACTAAAATTCTTAATAAGAAGAAAAAATAAAATTATTTTGAAAAGATAAATATGGAACTATATGTAGTTAAAAGAGAAAGCTAATGAGAAGTTGGATTTTTTAAAATAATTCTCAAATGCAGTACAAAGAACACAAAAATAACACACATAAAAATAAATGAAGCATATATGGAGACAGGAATGAATCATAAAGAAAAAAAGAGAACTAATGAAAATGAAATATTATTTAAAAAGATATTTTAATTTTTAAAAAGAAATGTCTTTTAAACTACACCATGACAAGTTAGGATAAAGATAACTCATTTTGCATAAGATACTATTAGACACAGTGTTTAATATACAGAATCCAAAATATAATGACAGTGTCTAAAATAAAAAGAATTCTACTTACAATTGACATTTCATATAATTTTTTAAAAAAACATAAACCAGTAATTACATTTGAAATTATACTGACTGGATAAGTAAGAATTGACTGGATAATTAAAATTATGCCTAATTAAGTTTATCAAAAGCATGCAGTATTAAGGGGCTGGGAATAGTGCCACAGCAATAGAGTGCTTGCCTGGCATATGTGAGGAATCAGATTTAAAACCCAGTACCATCTACGTAACTAAGTGTCTGAAAAATAAAAACCAAATGAAAAAAATAATAAAAATTAACTCTTTTTTTTCTCCCTCAATCTGTCTCTATATATTTTTTTAAAAAGCATAGATTATTAAGAGTCTTTGTAAAAATAACAGGCAAATGGGTGTGGGAGTGTTCTGGGCTGAATTCTGATACCCCCATTTATATGTTTGAAGTCCTATCTGCCAGTACTCCAGAATGTGAGTAAGTTTTGAGGCCATATTAACAGAGGCAATAAGATAAAATGACATTATTAGGACAAACAACAATATTACATAACTGCTATACTTAGAAGAACCAATTTGGTCACAGACACATGAAAAGGAAAGAAAATGTGAAGACAAAAGGAGAAGCTGACCATTTAAAAAAGAAATTAAGAGGCAAAGAAAAGATCCTTTCCTCCTGATTTGCAGAGGGAATCAAACCCACTGATATCTGATCTCATTCTTCTTGCTTTCAGTATTGGGAAAGCATAAATTGGAGTGGTTTAAGCCACCTGCATTTGAATAAAATGCAGTGGCATTCCCAGAAAAATGGTGGCAATTGGAATTAAATATTTTATGAAATGTATATTATTAATGAGAAGTAGATATATGCAGGCTTTACCTAATCTTTCTTACTTTAAACATTTACATTAAACTTTCAAGGATGTTCACTAAAATAATAATAGTGTACATCTCATAAGCACAAGAAAAAATATAATATGTCACATGGAGAATAAAGCCAAAATTAAGTGAGAAAAGGGAATAGTAAGTGAAGGTAAATCATGAGAGAAAGTAAAAATAAGATGCTGCTGCTGAGAATTGTTTCCATGATTCTGTGTCATATTTTCTTCCATGTGATTTTTTTCTTTTGTAGTTTTGTAAAGAATTTAATTGGTATTTAGATTGAAGTTTAATTCCATCCAAAGATCATTTTTGATGATACATCATCATTTTAACAATATTGATTCTGTCTATACAGGAATATGGGAAGCCTTTCCATCTTCTCAGATCTTCAATTTATTCCTTCAGTGTTCTACTTTATTCATTACAAAGTTCTTTCAGCTACAAGCATCGAAAAACCCAATCTCAAATTATACCACAAAGCTATAATAATAAGAAATCTACAGTGTTGGCATAGAAACAGACACAAACCAATGGAATAGAACAGATACAAATCCACATAAATACATTCATGTGTTCCTTGACAAAGTTGTCAGAATCATACATTGCAGAAAGACAGAATTTTTATAATTTATTTTTTCCACATTTTTATTTGAGCATTGTAATTGTGCATAATTATGGGGTTTGTTGTTACACATTTATATATGCACACAATATAACAATATACTTTGGCCAAAATATCCCTCCCAAACACATCTCCCCGCTTCAACTCCTCCCATGCCTCTGATCCTTTTCTTCTACTGATCTTCCTTCATTAGTATTTTTTTTACTTTTCCATTTTTATTGATTATGTGAGAGCAATTAAATATATTTTTAATTTATTTTTTATTCATTTGACATAATCTTACATATTGGAGGAAATACTTGTTACATATTCATGCATAGAGGGATATTGACAAATAAGTCCTAGACCAGATCTCCCCACTTTGACCACTCCTTGCTCCCATGCCTCTTGTGCTTTACCCCTTGTTATAGATAGAAATAAGCATATGCATGTGTATTAATTTTTGAATTTTCTGAACTTCTCTGCCCACTTGTATATAGTTGGGCTTCTTATGGGAATCGAAAGTTACCAGTTTCACCAATAATCCTCTTAATCCCTCTACCCCCTCCCTGCATCTCTCTCTTCTCCCCCACAGTTCCATAGAACTATTTAATATCTTAAAGGTGCAAAATACACTTTATTTTTTATTCCCTCCTTTTCCCCTCCCATCTTTCCTCCCCTTTCCCATAATCTTTCTTTTATCTACTAGACTTTCTTTTGCACAGAAGGAAGGTACTAAGGAAACTGAATATAGGTCTGTAGAAGAACAGAACTAGATCCTTGTCTCTCATCTTAAACAAAAATCAACTGAAAGTGGTTCAAATACCACAAATTAAAACCACAATTATCTGTCACCTGAGCCCTGCTAGAATAAATGTTATAAAGAACCATAAGTATAAGTGGATAAGGAGAAAAAAAAGCTTTAAACACTTTAAGTGGAGAATAAATTAGTACAACTATTTAGAAAAATAATATGACAGTACTTCAAACAGTGAAAAATCATATTATATGGTCTAGCAATACTAGTAGCGGTATAAATCCAAAGGAACTTAATCAACATATTGAAGATATATCAGTACTCCTATGTTCACTTCAGATATCACTCACATTACCCTAAGCATAAAATAAATTTGAGTCCATGAATAAATGATGAACAAAAAATTGGCATAAATTCACAATGGACTTTTCACTTGTGTCTCAGTACTTCAGTTGTCTGGAGCAAAAATAAAGTATGAGCACGCCTAGAAATAAAAAAATATTTGATGTATTTCCTACGGCTGCTACACCCAAATCCAACGAGATGGAGTGCCATAATCTACATAAACTGGGTTGTGGATTTAGCTCAACATTATAGTGTATGATTAGCATGCACAGGGCTGAGTTCAATCCCCATCACAAAAGTATATTCATACATACATACATACAAACATACACTTTATTTTCTCACAATCCTGGAGTCTAGAAGCACAAAACTAAAGTTTCATCAGGTTTCTTCCTTTGGCGGGTTTTGAGAGGATGCTCTGTTCTGGGCCACTTTTTTTTATTAACTTTTGGATGACTATCTACTTCCTATGTTTCCTATCATTGTTTTGTCTTTCTAGTTATCCTAGTTTCCAAATTTCCCTTTTGTGAGAAGACATCAGTCATATAGAACTCATCCTAATAGTCTCTTCTTAAATTAATTATCTCTATGAAGACCGTATCTCCAAATAAGTTCCCATGTGCATGTGGCAAATTTAAGATAGGTATTTTGTGGATAGCACAATTCAGCCACTTCACACATGAGAGCAATAAGTGCCTGTGAGAGTGGATGATGCTAAGAGCATAACTCCTCAGACCCAGCCAGCAGGTGGGCTCATGCCTGCCTAAGGTACGCACTTTGTCAAAAACCCTCTGAAGGCCCTGAAGATATTTCCTCTCCTTATACATGTTCCCCAGGGTTTATTTGCCTTGCCTGTATGTGCAGATTTCTGACACAAAATTTGTCTTTACCTTGCTTTAGGACTGAAACAAGTCAGAAAGTACACTCTGAGAAGTACACCTTCAGTAATGAAATAGCTCTCCAAGAACAAGATAGGTTTCTAAAGCTTTAAATCCAAATATCTTCACATGACAAAAGCTTTTCTTTAAAATTTTTCTTTGGAAACTTCACTTTGACTCAACCTCATTAAAACAGCCCATAATTTACTGTGCATGCACTTTGTGTTCTGTTGCAATGCTTTGCTATTCCCAAATATGTTTAATTCTTTGGAGAACACTCTGATCGTTACTGAGGCTTGCATACAGTATTGAAATTAGTGATTACTGTTAAATTTGGGAGGTTTGAGAGTGTGTTCAGGCATGTTTCATTTCTTCAACAGAGTGGTGATTATTTTTAAATTATCATGTCTGTGTACACCTGAGTTCCTTTAAAAATGGGTAAAAGTTAAAAGTCTGGAGAAATACTAAAATATGAAAGGAGTGTTGCTTTCCAAGCACATGGGAATAGTTTAAGAAATTTAAACAAAGCCTGGAAAACTCTGCTCCAGAAAGAAATTGATAGCTAAAATAGAGTGAATTATGATGCAGATAACCTCTAGGGAAAAACCAAATCTGAACAATGTTTTCTAGAGAATGGCTCACGTTTTACCGGATTCGTGTCTCTGGGCAGTGACTCTTGGTTCTTGGTATAGAAAGTGCACTTGTCTTGCACACCATTCAAATGGTCCTGGTGCTTCTGCACTCCCTGTTCTCTCCCTCTAGCATTTCTGCAGAGAAAATTTTCTTTGCATATGGATATTTTACATGTCACTCAAGTCGCAATGTAGTAAAAATTGTTTTCCCTGTGAAACCGTTATCACTCTCTATCCTACCTTGCCCTTTCCCACCTCTTCCAAAAATAAAAGATTGATTTTTTAATGTTTATCTAATACTTCTAAATTTTACTATTCTACAGAAATTCTCCTGATCAAATAGCATTCTGATGATTCTAAGATGAGAACCTGATAGTGGGATTTCATGTAAAGGAAGGGCCGGAATGAGGATTCCAGAGGCTGAAAGGAAATTCCATGGCTATGACCTTTGTCACCTCTCAGGGCTTTGAGTCACCTCTAATATGTCTGCATGACCTCTCCAGGGCAGTATATTTGTTCTACGGTTGTCAATCATTGAATTGACAACCTAAATAGCCTAATCTCATGAAAAATAATTTAAAATGGCAATAGCCACTTTGGCAAATTTCTAAGATGAATAAACTTTTCCTTCTCTCTCTCTCACAAACTTCTTTTAATGTGTCTTCGCATGCAGGTAGCAAAATACCCTTGGTTTTCAATTGTCTGAAAAACTCTCATTTTATTTTCCACTTTTTAAAGATAATTTTGCTGAATACAGGATTCTTATTTTTTTTTTTGTTTTCTCTCTTATTTTGTTTTGTTTTTAAAATTTAAATAGCCCATTATCTTCTTGCTTACAAGGAATTTGATATTACTCTTGTTTGCCCCTCTGTAGTTAAATCCCCACTTTCCTACAACTTCTTACATTTTGTCTTGTCTTTTATTTTTTTCCATTTGAATATTCTATGCCTAGATATATTATTTTGCTGTTTCCTGTTTGGCTTTCTTAGAGCTTCCTTGATCTGTGATCTGGGATCCGCTATAAATTTTGGACAATCTTCAGCTATTATTATTTAAATACTTCTCCTTCCTTTCTTGTTTCTCATAGTATTCCCATTACACATATGAAACCATTTGGTAATTAATCAACAGGGCTTGTGTATTTTATTATCTTTTTAAAATTCATTTTTTCTATTTTAATTTCAGTTTGGGAGGTTTCTATTGATATAGTGACAAACTTTTCTGTTCTTTCCTGCGCTCTGCTGGTGAAGTAATGAACCCATCAGAGGTCTTATTTCTGTTAGTTAATATTTTACTATATTACAAGCAGTATTTCCTTTTTGACTCATTCTAGTTCACATTGTCTTGCTGATATTACTTTTATGTTTTCTAATATCCTATTTTTCCATTAGAACCCTAATACATAGTAATCATAATTATTTTAAATTGTCAGTCTGATAATTCTAAAATGTTTCAGACTGATTGATTCATGATTGATACATATATTCTAATGTTTGCTTCCTCTCTTCAGACTGTGATTTTGTCTTTAAGTGTGCCTTATCAGACATTGTTCATAAGGTAATGGGGATGGAGGTAAATAGTATATTAGTTTGAGACACACATTTATCTGGCAGGAAGCTAGCCTGTATTTAATCATTGCTTTATTTGTAAGTATCAAAAGTTTTTATTTCCTTTGGTATCCTTATTGTTTTATTTTTTTTTTCTCTCCCCTGTTACCTTTGGCTAAAAGCTCCTTATGGAATAGTCTGTTTTGTAGCTCTCTCAATTATAATCCACCCTTATATTGGAACCTTGTTAGTGAGAAGTGGGGAGGAAAAACATTCTGGAAAGTTATAATTAAATATCTTTGCCACCAACACCCACTTTCTTTTCCTCTGAAAATTCTGGGCTTTGACTTTCCCCTATGTTGGAAAATGCATTGGTAACATCATTTCCTTTAATCAGAATCCTATGTTATGGGATACAAAACATTTTGAAGTATTTCCTATGTGATGGCTATGAAGATCACCTTCTATCTCCTATTGACAAAATTAAAGAATGTTTTCTCTCTAGTGTTCATTTGAGAACCTGGTGGGCAACTTAAAAGTAAAACAGACATGTGTCTACCCATTAAGATAGAGCTCTTAGGGGTTTTTAAATGAAATCAGTCTCCTCTCAGCCCATGGAGATTTTTCAGTTACTCTAAGTATGCTTACTGATTTCTGGATTTGGCAGTTTTCACTTCTTATGTATGAGTGGAGATCCTCTGTACCTACCAACCTCTCTACCTTTCAAGACAATGGTTTCCCTCATAACCTAAGTTCTCTGACAGATCTAAGAGGAGGATTTAATTTTCAGTTCACTTTTCCTATTTTCTTTTCTCTCTATCATTATGACGAAAGGACAGCATGAGAATTTTTTTTATTAGTCAAATATTGACTTACAAATGAAGAGGAATCAATATAAAACAATCAAGAACAAATGTATATTCACATAGTTAGACAAGGCTGATGCCATGCCATGGTTTACCCCTTTGGGTTCCCCACGGTTCTATGTTTCCCCCAAATGAACTCCTGTGTTGAATACACTTCCCATGGAGGTCGGAGATCTCCTTCTGAGTTGATTCTCCCATACTCCCTCCCTCCTGTCTCCTAGATATCCTTCCTAACCCCACTCCCAACCTTACACCCTTCTTACGTCTCCACGTATCCTAGGCAAGGTTCCCTCTGTTTGTGTAAAAATTCATATATGTTGAGGTTATTATTAGCTTAGCTATCTAACATAATGTTTCTGGTTGTATTCTAGCTTCCACAAATGAGAGAAAACATTCAGTCCTTGACTCTCTGAGATAAGGATACTTCACTTAGAAAAAATTATGCTACTTCCATCCATTTGCTTTCAAAAGCCATACTATTGTTTTCTCTAATGGCTGAGTAATATTTCATTGCATATATGTACAAAAATTTTTGAATCCACATGTCAAATGAGGGGCATATGGATTGGTTCCACAATCTAGCTATAGTAAACTGAACTGCTATAAACACTGATGAAGCCATATCTCTATAATATGCATATTCTAATTCTTTAGGGAAAATACCCAGAAGTAGGGTAGCTGGGTCATAAGGAGGATCCAGCCCTAATTTTTTGAGGAGTCTCCATACTGCTTTTCAGAGTGGCTGAACCAGTTTTCAGTACCACCAGCAATGTGACAGTTTCTGTTTTCCCACAGCTCCTCCAGCATCTATCGTTGTTCATATTCTTCATTTTTGCCACTCTCACAGGAGTGAGGTGGAATCTCATTGAAGTTTTGATTTGTAATTCTCTTATTGCTAATGATGAGCATTTTCTCATATATTTATGGGTTTTCTGTACTTCCTTAGGTGAGAAGATTTCTTTTAGATCCATAGCCCATTTATTGATTGGATTATTTGTGATTTTATTGTTTAGTTTTTTAGTCCTTTGTGTGTTCTAGATATTAGCCCTCTGTCCGAGGTGTAGCAGGCAAAGATTTTCTCCCATTCTGTTGGGTCTCTCTTGACACTCTTGACTAATTCTTTAGCTGTGCAAAAGCTTTTTAGTTTAATTGCATCCCATGCATTTATTCTTGATTTTACCCCTTGCACCATGGGAG
Source organism: Aplodontia rufa (assembly GCA_004027875.1). Lineage (NCBI taxonomy): Eukaryota > Metazoa > Chordata > Mammalia > Rodentia > Aplodontiidae > Aplodontia > Aplodontia rufa. The sequence goes on along the minus strand of PVKS010015308.1, from coordinate 3,995 downwards.
TTTTGTTAAGAAAGGCACCGCTGACTCCTATGTACTCTAGTGTTGATCCTACTTCTTTTTCCAGTAAATTTAAAGTTGTTGGCTTAATATTCAGATCTTTGAACCATTTTGATTTAATTTTTGTGCAGGGCAAAATGTAAGAATCCAGTTTCAGTTATCTACACATGGCTGTCCAATTTGTCCAACACCATTTGTTGAACAGGCTATCTTTCTTCCACACTATGCTTTTGCCCCCTTTATCAAACATCAGATAGTTAAAGATATGGGAGTTCATCTAAGAATCCTCTATTCTATTCCATTGGTCTTCAGTTCTATTTTGATACTAATACCATGCAATTTTTGTTATTATGACCCTGTGGTATAATTTCAGTTCAGGCAATGAAATACCCCTTCCTTCTTGCTGAGTAACGTTTTGGCTAATCTGGGTCTTTGGTTATTCCATACAAACTTAAGAATTGCTTTTTCTATATCCATGAAGAATGACATTGGTAACTTGATGGGGATTCCAGTAAATCTATTTAGGGCTTTGGGTAGAATGGACATTTTGATTATATTAATTGTGCCTAACCATGAGCATAGAATGTTTTTCCATATATTCAGGTCTTCTGCAAATTTTTTTTTTTTAGTGTTTGATAGTTTTCATTGTAGAGGTCCTTAATATCCCATGTAAAGTTGATGCTCAAATATTTTATTTTTTTGGAGGAGATGGTGAAATGAAGAGATTTCTTGATTTCTTCTTCCATGGACTTGTTGCTGAAGTAAAGGAAAGCTACTGATTTACTGGTGTTGATCTTATAGCCAGTCACTTTGCTGAAATTGCCTATAAGCTCAAGAAGTTTTCTGGTTGAGCTTATTGAGTCTTCTAGGCATAGAACCATGTCATCATCAAATAGAGGCAATTTGACTTCCTCTTTTCCTATACAAATTTTTTTATTTCCTTCTCTTGCCTGATAGCTCTGGCAAGGGTTTCAAGGACTATATTGAATAAGAGCGGTGAAAGTTGACAACATTGTCTTGTTCCTGAATTGAATGGAAATGCTTTCAGTCTTTCTCCATTGAGCATAATGTTGGCTATCGGTCTGTCATAAATGGATCCTGCATAGTTAAAATATCTTCCCTTGATCCCTATCTCTCCAGAATTTTGAGCATAAAGTGGTGTTGAATTTTATCAAAGGCCTTTTCTGCATCTTTTGAGATGATTATATTATTGTTATTTATAATTCTGTTTAAGTGGTGAATTACATTTATTGATTTGCGTATGTTGAACCAGCCTTGTTTTCCTGAAATGAAGTCCACTTGATTATGATATATGATCTTTTTAATGTACTTTTAGATCCAATTAGCTAGGATTTTATTAAGGATGTTTGCATCTATATTCATCAGGGAAATTGGTCTGTAGTTTTCTTTTCTTGATGTGTCTTTGTTGGATTTTGGTATCAGTGTAATACTTGTTTCATAGAAAGTGTTTGGGAGTGCTCTCACCCTATCAATTACATGGAAGAGCTTATAGTGGATCGGTGTTAACTCTTCTGTGAAAATTTGGTAGAATTCTGCTGTGTATTCATCTGGTGCTGGGCTTTTCTTTGTTGGAAGAGCTTTGACTGATGCTTTGATTTCATTTCCTGAGAGAGGTTTATTTGGATTTTCAATGTCCTCCGGTGTTAATGTGGGGATGTTGTATATGGATAAGTATGTGCCCATATCCTCCAAATTATTAAACTTGGCAGAATGTAAATTTTCAAAATAAGTTCTAATAATCTTCCAGATTTTGTTTGAGTCTGTGTTGATAGCTCCATTTTTATCTTTGATTTTGTTAATTTGCTTCACTTCACTCTTCCTTTTGATGAGGTTGGCAAGGGGTCTATTGAGCTTATTTATTTTTACAAAAAAACAAGTTTTTATTTTGTTTACAATTTGTATTGGGGTTTTTTTTCCTGGATTTTGTTGATTTCAGCTTTGATTTATTTATTTCCTGTCTCCTATTAGCTTTGGGATTGAATTGTTCCTCTTTTTCCAGGCATTTGAGTTGTAGCATAAGGCTATTTATTTGGGCTCTTTCTAGATTTTTAATGTATGTACTCAGAGCTATAAATTTACCTCTTACGAATGCCTTCATACTATCCCAGAGATTTTGGTAGGCTGTTTTCTTATTCTTATTCCTTTCCAATAATTTCTTGTTTTCTGCTCTCATTGTCTCTTTTATCCATCCTTCGTTTAAGAGGGAATTATTCAATTTCCAAGTATATGAGTAGTTTCTGTTGTTTCTCTTTTTGTTGATTGCAAAGATCTTAGCATTATGGTCTGACAGGATACATGGGACTATATCAACTTTTTGGTATTAAGGTTAGCTTGGTGAACTAGGATGTGGTCTATTTTAGAAATGGATCCATGAGCTGCTTCAGAAGGTAAATTCAGCCAACATAGGATGGAATATTTTGTAGACGTTTGTTAACACAGACTGATTAATAGAGTTGTTCATATTGAGATGTCTTTATTAATTATTTGTTTTTAATATCTGTCTAGTGTTGATAATGGTGTATTGAAGTCCCCCAGTATTATTGCGTTGAGATCAATGAGGGGTTTAATGTTCTTGAGTATTTTATCCATATCTTTGGGGGGCTGTAAATTGGGGCATAAATGTTAATTATTGTTATATCTTCTTGATGAACTGTCCATTTTAGTATGATGACGTGTCCCTGTTTCCTCTTTCTGACTAGTTTTAGATGGAAATTAATTTGATCTGATATTAGTATTTCCACACTAAAAATTGCTTGCATTTTTAGCCACAGACCTGGCAGATATTTTGCCAACCTTTCACTTTCAGTCTGTCTATTTTTGAATGTGAGGTGTGTCTTCTGTAGACAACATATTGTTGGGTTTTATTTTTTGATCCAGTGAGTCAATCTGTGTCTTTTAATTGGGGCACTGAGACCATTCACATTCAGAGTTAGAATAGATATGGGAAACTGAGTCTCAAACTTTGGGATTACTGCTGAGTTTTGAGCCATCTTGGGAATCTTGTGGTGTGTAATGTGGTTATTGATGCTCCCTTGTTTAAGGGTTTAGGGTATTATTAGCATGTTCTTCTGAAATGGAGAATATCCTTGAGAGTATTCTGTAGTGCAAGATTTGTGTTTATGTATCTTGCTAACTTGATTTTATCATTGAAGTATTTAATTTCCCCATAACATTTAAAACTGAGTTTTGCAGGGCATATTATTTTTGACTAAAAATTGTTGTCTTTCAAGACTTGAAAAATATGGTTCCAATCTCTTCTGGCCTTCATTGCTTGATCTGAAAAATCCATAGTGATCCTAATTGGTTTGCCTCTGAATGTTATCTGGGGCTTCTCCCTAGCTGCTTTTAGAATTCCATTCCAATTCTAATGTAAGTGAATTTCTCCTTTATAATTTCACTTATAAGATTCTTAATGCCTCTTGTTTGCTGGTTGAAGTTTTCATCCAGTCCAATGACTCTCATGTTATTTCTCCTCATCTCATCAAATATTATTTGGACGGTCTGGTCATGTATTTAAAGCTTTTTCTCTTGTCTGTCCTCCTTGAACTCAACATTGCTTAGACTATCTTCATTATCTGATGTACGTTTTTCAAGAGCTGAAGTTCTATTTTCAGTAGAGTTTACTCTGATGTTAGTATCTTCCAGTGAAGATTTGATTTGGTTGACAGTGTTTTTCAATTCTGATAGCTGTGCTATATCTCTTTTCAGGATGTCAAATTGTTTATAAAGCTGATCTCTCATTTAATGGAGTTGCTCCCTTATTTCCTTATAAAAGTTGTCTCTCATCACTTGAAATTGTTCTCTGATCTCTTTCCTTAATTCTTCTTTCAACACTTTAATTGAGTTTCTAATCATAATGTTGATACAATTTCTTTCATTTTCATCTAGGGCCCCCTCCATGGAGCCCTGGGTGGGGAGCTGTGAAGTTGAGCAGGGGAATTATTTCCCTATTTCCTCATTTTGAGAAACAGGGGTTG